>OW679201.1:114060959-114309472 GCA_940337035.1 Agriotes lineatus | reverse complement strand
GGCACTGGAAAAAATGAGAAACGGAAACGCCGCAGGAGAAGACGAGATCACACCAGAATTAATAAAGAAAGGAGGTGGGGTAGTAATCCACTGGCTTAAAAAGCTATATAATCAGTGCTGGGAAACAGAAACAATACCACAAGATTGGGAGAAAAATATTATTGTACCAATCCACAAGAAAGGGAAGACCACACAATGCGAAAACTACAGAGCAATATGTTTATCTCCTTATGCACTGAAAATATATAGCAGAATTCTGGAAAGTTAAGAAATGAAATCAAAGAAGAACTGGAGGAAGAACCAGCAGCCTATGGAAAAGGTCGCCAAACACAGAACCACATCTATACATTGAGAACAATTATAGAAAAGAGAGTAGAAAAGGGAAAGACACTCCATCTAGCATTTATAGATTTGAAAGCGGCACTCTATACGATACCCAGAAAACAAATAAGGAAGACGCTGGAAGGGATGCGGCTAACAAATAAACTAAAGTGTGTAGTGAAAAGCCTATATAAAAATGTCAGAGGGGTAGTTAGATTAAACGGACAAAAATAATGAGAATTCATAATGAAAAAGGGCATAAAACAAAGGGATAGCCTAAGCCCACTTTTGCTCATCATCGCAATGAATGACATAATTAAGAAATGTAAGAGAAGAACGCCGAAACTAAGATTGGGAATTGGAACATGCAAAACCTGATATATGCAGATAACATCTTAATAATTGCAGAAAATACCAACCAATTACAAAGAGCACTAAACATATGGAACGACGAAGTTCAAACAGCTAAACTAACAGTCAACATCCAAAAGACAAAAGTAATGCATGTAACAAAGCAAGGGGATGAAGAACATAACAGAATCATTCTAGATAACCAGCAAATAGAAGATGTACGAAGCCTTGAATACTTAGGGGTAACGATTACAAACGATGAAAGAATAGAAGGAGAAATAGGCAATAGGGTGAGCAAGGCCAACCAAGTATACTACAGCATATACAATATCATCCTGGGTAAACGGGAAGTAAGCACAAAAACAAAATTACATATTTACGCAGCTATATATACTCCAACTGTAATCTAGGGTGCGGAATCATGAACGATGAACAATAAACACAAATCCAAAATAACAGCAGCAGAAATGAAGTTCCTAAGAAAAGCAACACACAGAGAACAGCTGCAACAAGAACCACTGATCACAAAAATATAGAAAAAACAAATGACGTGGTATGGACATTTAATAAGAATGAGAGAAGACAGAATACCAAAACGACCACTGGAGGCAAGAGCAGAAGGGAGGAGACCAAGCGGAAGACCTAGGAAAACATGGACGAATGGAATAAAGGAACAAGCAAGGATAAGAGCAAAGACGATAGCAGATGTGAGTAGGATCGCAATCGATAAACACAGATATAATCGATGCATCCAGCAAGAGGCGCCCAACGCTTAACGGCACATGGGAATAGACAAAGAAGACGAAGAAGGAGATACTAGATTTGTATTATTAGAAAAAATAATTGGTTGGAAAAGTGGAAAACTAGGTGTAGGATGTTTAACCAGTGAAACATGGTCAACTGTCTACCAGTGTACAAGTGTATTAATAAAGCATATTAAATTTAGTTTAGAAGTGTTAAAAGTTGAATATGTTTCAACGGGAACAGTTCAAACTGATAATTTAGAGAGAAAATTTAGTGATTACAGGTAACTTTCTGATGAGAACTACAACATATCTGTTACCCAAATTCTGGAGTCAGAACGAAAAATGAGCATGAAAAGCGTACTGGGTCTGAAATCGGCAAAATATGGCAATTTGGAAATTTCTAATACTCTTTTAGAAGACATAACAGACAGTTTTGAGATAAGTTTCTAAATTGTTGATGTATCTGATTTCAAATTTATTTTTGAATGTAACTTTTCAGAAATGCAGATTGACGAGTGCTTATTATTATATGTTTCTGGTTATGTGGCCTTTAAAATTGCATAAAAACTTGGGTGCTCGATTTGCTGTTCTTTAATTGTTATTGACCAGAATAATAAAGACGAATATTTTAATCAATTAAATAGAGGTGGTTTGACGGTTCCTACAAATCTTGTAATTAACATTACACGAGCTACATTTCATGTCATGAATAAATTAATTTCTCCCGAAACGAAATCCATTTTTGCAAAGAACATTACTCAAACAAATATTAATAATTTTGACTAAACCTATGTTGGATGTGTCCCATATCAATGAAGTTTGTTTGTATAGTGTTGAATTTATTACAATACTTCATATGTTGTTGTCAGTTTTTTGCAAATGTAGTATTAAACAATTACACTAAGACAAAAGATGATGAAACAATGTCATTAAAGAATGATAACGCTTGTAAAAAAAGAAAAATATGTACTTAAGAAAATGTAAATGTTTCTTTTTTTAATTTTAATTATGTTTAATTGTTTCTGTATTTACATTACCACTTTTATTTCATTAAAAATTTAATCGCTTATGGATGCTGCTCAAATTTTTATTAATTTATGTAAGTATTGATTTAATAATTGTGTTGGAAGTATATACCATATTTGAAAAACATTCATTCTAAGATAAGTTGTTATAATTCATTGCTTTCTAATTTCAAACTTTCTGTCTTCGAACAATTTTTAATTTAATTCATTATTTGCACTGATTTCCAGGCTTATAAATTACAATTTATGAAGTGGTTTAACATTCATTAATGTTGCTTAAACGCAAGATGAATTGCGGTGTTGCCAGTTAGCAACTTCCAGCCTGTGAACTGTAGACGGTCATGATCCAGGTGAAACCAATTAGAAAATGATTTTGGGCAATAAGTTCATGATTATCAATATTAAACCATAAAGAAAATGATTTAGGCATAAAGGCCATGATCAGCCAGGTTATGTCAATTTTATTGGAATAATCCAGTGTCATCTACGCCAGAAAGCACGAATGCCCATGAATCAATACTAAACTGGATAAATAATGGAAGAATAATCAAAATTCAAACCTTTAAACCGGTAAACTAATTGAATACACATTCACAAACACAACTGAACTGGACAAGACTCGCGGTCGTTCTGGCATTACTTCATCGCACATCACACATGAATCACAACTTAGACTTGCATCACAGTGATATAAGAAGTATATTATATAAGCATAGCTCGAAACTAACACAGAAATGATGCGTCGATTGGTGCATAAAGTTACATATATGAATTTTTCATTAACAATTTATTGTAGTTAATACTGAAGGGTATTCAGTCATGCAAAATTATTCAAATGAAATTAATAGTGAAACTTAAAGTATACAATAATTTGTAATTAGTGGAAAATAAACAAACCCTCTCATAGAAATCTGAAAAAGGGCAAGAATTTTGTAAACGAAGTAATTTACAAACCCTTCACCATGTGTGTTGTGTGCTACAACGTTGTAAGTTAAAATTTGGCAATTGCTTCTACAAACATATCTCACATCTCATTATAGATGCTAAAGAGCAAAGAAACCTTCATAAAAATAATTGAATATCCAGAATATTATGGTATATTACACTGGAGTTCTAATGATTTATTATTGAAATAATAGTTATTTACTATACAAGTGGGATAAGAACATAATTAATATACGTGTGTGTAAGCACACAAGTATATTAATAATGCATTATCACACATGTATTCTACAAAATTTTATCTACGGCTGCCCAAAATTAAGAAAAGTGCATTAAGAGAAATGGCATATCTGTTATTTTCAAAAATATTTTAGTGGACAAATGTCCTGTCATTCATTTGACACTATTTCAGTTAGGTAATGAAGCCATTGCACCACTCAGTTAGGTAATAACGCCATTACATAACTGAGTGGTGTAATGAGCTTCATTATTTAACGGAAATAGTGTCAAATGAGTGACGTATTGAGTTACTTATCCCACTGGAGTAGATAAAGTTATTTATATCATACCGAATAGCATTTATTCACGTAATGAATGTGCAAACGCATTTTCAACCGGTTGCGTCATAATAATTAAAGTTTATGTTTTAGTTTGCACGTACGGGTTCTGAGGCAGAAAACAGAAAGTGCTCATATAGTTGCTTTCAAATTCCTAATTTACTTGTGCTCCCATCTTTCAAAGCAATTTAGAGTTGTACGAGCCAACTTCAGTGTAAAATCAACAACATTATGCTAAGAAATTACATTTATTACTGAGCTTGTTTAACCAACTCCGAATATGAACACATTTCGCGCAAAATTCGACAACTTTATTCCGGATGGAGGCATAAAGCTCAGTACATGACGTATCCTCGAAGTTAGCTGAGGGATTAAGCTAATTCAGAAGATTTCAATGGAACAGGCGATTGTCATGTACTAGTTAAGTGTATTGACATTTGTTCGCTTTGTCAGTTGTGTCAACATTGTTCAGTTTTATGGAAGAACTGAAATGGGGAGCGAAATTTGAAATATAACAAAACTTACATGGAGGGGTGTAAGTTAGATGGATTGGCAAATCCCCTAACGCGAGCCCTTGTTTGCATTTACTCGTCGAGGATAATTTTCGAACTTTTCTTTTAGATTTGCAGAGCCGCGTCGCGTTCGAATAATTTAGATACGGGAAATTAAAAATCACAACGCACAAAACTACGGCTGCAGAAGCTGAGCTTCCGGAATTAAAATTCTAAATTGCAAAAATGTGGTTGCTATTCGAGCAACCACAATGCGCTTTAATATAATAGAATTTTTAAACGCGCGACATTTTGTTATCCGCCGAAAACACAACACACGATTTTTCAGGGGACTTTTATTTCCTCGAGCTTGGTCAGGGGTGATAAAAGGCTAACCCGCTAATGGCAATAATCAGTTTACTTCAAAAGCACCAGTTATCACAACTTCAATTCTTTTCTCTAAAATTGGTGGAAATCCGCCGAAATGCTTTTATTCTAGCGAAACACAAAGTAAAAAGGCCAGTAATTCAGCCTGTGTTATGCACGGGAAATTCTCATCTGATACCACGCAAAAATTAAAATTGTGTTGTTGCAATTATCAAGCCCAAAGAATGATTTTTCCGTACGTTGGAATATAAAAATTAAACATATTTATTTCTTATGTGACCACCAAAGTATAAACAACAATATTTTAAAATGCACTGTTATAAAATAAAGAATCTAGTACTGTACTTTCAGTTTTTTTATAGCTCTAAGTCAGCACATAAGATTATAAAAATGTCACTTGGATTTCCGAATGTAATTAGCTTTTACAAAATCATCTCTATTTTCTATTAGAAACCAAACATACAACTGATAGGTTTGTAGAAAGGGCTGACTTCCTAGGAAGAACAAGGGTCCCAAAATCTTCATCAATTTCATGACTAGATACTTAAGTTCGATGATGTGGCGTCATAAATATTTATAAATTTATCGAACACAACTAAACACAAAAATAAAGCTCATAAAACAAAAACTTCGAACCATTGAAATAAATAAACGGCAATGGGTTTCACCAAGGCAGTCTATATTGTTCCAGGCTATGACACTGGGCCTATAAGGTGACCTTTGCAATGGTCTACCACAATCTGGCTTCGCCAACCTTTAACAAAAAACTACTAGTTTTGATCACTGAATGGACAATTTGTCAGTGCACTGTCCCTGTCATTCTGATAAATGCCAGTTGAAAAAAAAATCTTTAAAATCGTTGCTATACCTTATTCACTATAGTCTCGGATTGTCAAAAATGACGTTTTATGGTAGCACTGTTGAATTTCTATTGGTTCGTTTGGTACTACTAGGTTGGACAACCCAAAAGCGTAATTTTTAAATTTTCCGTTTTTTTACCTGGCAACTTTTATTAATTTTTGCTTAAGTCATAACCTATAATTTATAGTTTTGACATTAGTAATTGTTTCTAGTTACCCATAGCTTGACTTAAAAGTATTAACCATGATATAAAGAATTGTTTTTAATTGGATTTTGACATTGACAATCCGGGACTATAGTGAATAGAGTTTATTTACATCGTAGTGCGTCACTTCACCTTAATATTCGATTTAAAAACAATTCCTAATGGGTATCCATTACTCCATTGCAAGTAAATTGCTACTAATTTTAACTTCATGTAAAACAGTAATTTCTTCAAAATGACTTGTCTGGAAGCTAGTGCAATCGGAACAAGTTTCTTCATCTTACCAACCTTTATTTTTAAAAGTGCTTTTCACAAACAGCACTAATCTTTCCAATCCGCCAGGCCTCTCAATTCAAATTTTGTTACACGTTATAAGTTAATACCGGGTGTCTTAAAAAGAATGACATCTAGTGTGAATTTCCCATAATACAATACCAATAACAATCTAGCGGCACAAAAACTTACATGCAAACAAAATTCAAAACCTACTAGATGGAATTCTTTTTAAGACACCCGGTATATGGAGCAACTGATCAAGTGTAGTTAATTTGACTTACAGTTTGATACACAACACTCCAAAGGCATTTTTGAAACTGATGTGAATTGTCTTGTCAAAATAGTTTCTTAACGTCATAGGTATGTTTGAATGTTTTAGAAACTTGTGTCCTGGAATGGCCTAGCAAAAATTTTACATCAGAGCCTGTTTGAGGTCTTCCTTGCACATGCTCAGCAAGCACGCCAGAAATGTAACTTGCAGATTTATAGGACCAGGTTATTTTACTGAAGCGGTTGAAACTTTGTTACGTGTCAAAAGCATTTGATATTAATACTAGTGTTGAATGAGGAATCTAGTGAGAGTGACGCGATAAAATTAATATCAGATTGGCTTTGTTCGTTGCTAGGGAAGATAATAACAAGGTTTGTTTGTTTGAGAAAAATTTGTATATCAGCTTTTAAAAAAGGCAAGAGTTTTCGTGGGGTGTAAATGACAATCTCGCCATTTAATATGGTTTGGTGATAGTAAAGAATTGGGTTACTGGCCAGCCGTTCCTGTATGGGAGATAATTAAGCGGATGTCATTTTTCCAATGAATATTTATATTCAAGCTGTAAAGCGATCTGGGAAACACGAATACAACGATTGCGAAGTTTATTGCCTGTGAACAGGGTATATAGTTTAATGTGGATTTTGCCTTTTGTTACCTGGAAATTCGATTTATAGCAACAACTATTAGGCGGAAAATCTTGGAAAGCTAATCTACCGCAATATTGGGGGTCGAGGTATAGCGAATGACAGCCGAGGTTGGAACCTGTCAAGCTGATATGTGATAGGAGTAACGGGACGTATTAAATGTCTGCGAGTATATCGGCACAAAGATAAGTGTTTTAGCTAGAATCTGATGATATTTTTGCATATAAAAACTGTGTAACCATTAAACTTACGAGCGGTTTAATTTAAGCTATTTAGGGTACCCTGCGTGAGGTAGTAATATTAAAGATGCTAATTGTCTGATCGATGGTAGTAATGTTCGAGTAGTAATAAAACCAGCTACAAGTATTGCTTTCTTTCATTTTGATAGGGAGTTCAATAATCGTATTGTTATTAGTTGATAGAAAGTGAAGTTACAAGTTTCTTGGCTTATATCAGTATATTTGAGTTTAACTTGTTGGCGCCAATTATAACATCATAAACTAGAATCCGCGACGTCTTCACTGATGCTAGAGACGGGCCTCAAATATACTTTTATAGTGATCGATTGTTAACTAAGAGATATAGCGATGACCTAAAGGTAGGTAAAGGAATTTATAGATAAATATAGCTAACAACTTGTTGCAGGGATGAAGGGTTGTAGAATAAGATCAGGGGCGGACTGGCTGGGGGGCAGGGAGGCAAAGTCCCCCCGGGCCTTCATACTCCACGAATGCGGGCCTCTACTAGCCGCGGGTTTAAAAAATCTGGGTACCTATATACCGTACTTCAGAAAAAAAAATGCTGTGAAAAATATATCCGTGTATTGTGTCAAGTATTTGAAGTGGTAAAATTTATAGGAGAAATACTTTCTGGAAATAATAAACTTGCTTGGCAAAAGTGACCCAACTTTAAATAACTACATGGAAGCTACTATAGAGAAGAGTAGTCAATGAGAAATGGCAATGAAAGAGAAAATTGTGAGCGAACTGAGTATATCTTAAATTTATGTATATTAGACAGCTGTGATACTTTACAAGCCAAAAATTTATTTGCATTACTAAATCGCCTAGCTATATTTTTCGGCTAATCTTGAAGTGGATGGATATTTGGTGATACAGTAGCTCAAGTTCCTATGTCAAAATTTAAAAAACCAGAATTTTGCAGGTGATAATTGTTTGCAGCTTGTGGTATTGTTTGCATTAGATAAAATAATGGAAATTTGGTGAAAAAACCAGGTCTGAAGCTGAATTTCGACAAGTTGCACATGTAGTTTTAATGTTTTTAAGAATTTGGTCCTACATCAAAGTATTTACAAAAAGAAAATTTGTATTGGGGTTGGTTTATGGTGGAGCAAATAAAAGAAAAGTTGAAAAATGGCCATGGAAAGCTTTGTGATTGATGCACAGAGCTTTATAGCATTTATGAATTTTAAACTAGAAGCACAGATATGGATATTTTTATAGAAAAGGAACTATCAATAAGCACACGCATCGTCAGGAAGGCAAACATTGTTCTGAGTTGAAGTTTTCACTGCCTCTATTAGGGTTGCTCTAAAATAATAGTCTAAATTAAAGATTTTCAAAGAATAAACGATTGGTTGCACGTTTGCAATACGTTGAACCACGAAATTTTTCCAAATTTGGAGAAGAAAGAATCCCCACAGAAAAACTACCCAGAAAACTGGCCACCTTTGTTTTGTTGTTGTTTGTTACCCCTGTTGATTCCTTGTGGAACATAGAACACCATAATGTTTTTGTTGCAATGATACTAAAAACAAGGTTGCTATCTTTGTGCTTCATCTTGTATTTTTTCAGTTGTTCAATCATGGGTGTGTTGAGTGGGTTGGTCTGGCTTATTTTCAGTAAATATACTGACCACCAATTCCTTCTATTTTCTTTTATCTTTAGCCATGTGTTTCACCTCGTTCCAGGTCGTTTTTATGTTGTTATATTATTCTTTCACACTTCTTTTCCATTTTCCGACTAGGCGCTTCTGTTTCTTTCTAATTTGATCGTATAATCAAGGGCTTGTTTGATAATATCTGTAGTTGGCTTGTTCAGAATAAGGTCTGTCCAAGTTTATTTTCTTTTATTGATTGTTTTCTAAATTGGCTTTTGGCGTTTTCTTTGCAATAGTTCTCTGTTTCAGATTTTATTGGGCCAATACATCTTCAAAATTTTTCTTAAGCACTTGCTAATAAAAGTTTGAAACTGTTTCGCTGGTTTCTTGTTCAAGGACCACAATTCACTCTACCATATAGCATCACACTTTTCACATTAGGTATTATTAATATTATAAAGACGCACTTTTGCTATCCGAGTTAAAACATTTGAAGACCAAATGTTTTAAGCTTATTAAATGCGCCTTGCGTTCTAAATAACTACAGTTTAGTAAATTGTTTCCTGGGTACCTTGTCAGACAATTTGACCGCAAGAAGTGATACCTTTATTGACTCGCTTAATGAGAACAATGATAAAGAAATTAATATGTCAGAAAATGAATCCGAATCAGAATCAGAGAAGGTAGAGCAACTTGTAGAAAAGCTTGAAGAAAAACAGAAAGTCAGAAAATGCAAGAAGCAGAAGAAATATAATAACTATCTGGCTTGTCGCTACATTTTTTATACTCGTAGACTACAATATGCAGAGTCTGCAGCATTTACAAATTTATTTTTAAAGTGCGAATACGTATTATTGCTTAGCCGTACATAGGTTTCTTGTGAAAGGGCGCGAAATAAATTAAAAATAATGAAATCGTGGTTATAGGCAAAACTTATTAGAAGCCTTTATGATTATGAGTGTTGATAAAGATGTCCTCGAGTTTCTCGATTTTTATTACATTTTGAAAAAAAAAATAAAAGATCATCCGTACTTTTTGACAATATTCTAACCTACTAACTTTGTTTTGAAATGGTAAATAAATGTTTACCTCCCTCGTGTAAAAAAAAAGAAGAAAGTATTGTAATTGTGAAAAGATCACCTTCCTAGATTTCTTCAGATCTGCATGTTTCAGGGTCTCTATATGACGAAAAAAATGTTTTTTCAATTCCATCTGCCTGTCTGTCAGTACGTCTGTTTGTCCGTCTGTTTATCCGCTTGTTTGCGGTATCGTTCAAAAACCATTTTTTGGAAGAAGACGATATCTTTCATGCGAACTATATGTCTACCTGACTTGAAACCGAATATCTTTTTGGTCAGATATATACAGGGTAAGCACCTCAAAAATAAAATGTTGTCTATTTTTGCTTTAATGCAGGAGTAGGTAAAAGTAATAATTGGCATATAGATTCACTTTTTACTCTTAATGGAAATGGAACCCTACAGATACTGGGTAAATATATAAAATGGATAGATATATGCAGATTGACGCAACGCGAGAACGCGACCCCTTATATAGAGCCAAAAGCGATCCTACTGCTTTGCCGGCGTGGTCTAGAGGTTAAAGCGGTGGGAGTAGCAATATTAGTAATCGAATTTCGCCTGGCAGAACGCTTGGGAGCGAGCCTGGAACCCGAGTTGGAATCCCAGTGACTGAAATGCTTTTTTATTTGCAAATAAATGTAACTAATGTAACTCACACGAGGTAGGTTCAGTGTAAACCCCTTTACAGATTTGTACTAACTAATTTCTGCATTTTTCCATTAACGTTAGGTAAGTATCCAGGTTTGTACAAACGGGCAGAGACCTTTTAAGGCTGAAGTCCCCCCGGGCCTTTCCCTTGCCAGTCCGCCCCTGAATAAGATGTGAATGCGTAGCCAGACTTAACTACATCTTAAGACGTTTGTAGCCTACGCCAGTTCACAAATGCATACACCTCAATGCTAGAGAATGTATTAAAGATTCGTCTTTTTTAATATTGATTTTTATAAAAGCCTGTGCTTCATTTAATATCTAGTTGTGCAACAAGTGCTAAAAGTGGACGTTTATGCACGAGACATAAAAATTATGAACGAAGCCGAAGACTGAGTTTCATAACATGTCTCGTGCATAAACACTTTTAGCACACAATATTTTTTCTACGGCTTTAAATTTACTGTTATTAATCCATAAATTTCGATTTAACAAAGGTTTGCATTTATGACAGTTACAATTTATGTCATAGTAAAGAGATGGCCTTGGCAGGCAGGTGACTGTTTCTGCAGCTAGTAGCTGTCAAAGTTAGTTATAAAAGGTAATTATAAATGTACATATTTTACTTTATTCATTACATAATATTTTAATTATTTAAAAAACACGTTACCTTTAACGAAAGTAACTAGAATAACTTTACAACCTCACTTCCAGTTCGAAATTTTAAATTCCACACCAGCTGTTTACTTTCAGAACATGGGCTAAAAGTAAACAGCTGATTTTACTTTTAACATGCAAAATTATAAAACGTCACTTTTAGTGAAAAAAGCTAGCGTTAAAAGGCCTACTTTTAGTAGTAGTAAAAAAAACAAGTTTTACGAATGTAATATGTTTCAATTGTTTCACGGTTAGGTGGGAAATTTAATTAATTTAAAATTGCAATAATAGTTTTAGGCAAAATATCATCATTATCATCACGTAGCCTCTCTCGTCCACTGCAGGACATAGGCCTCTTTTAACGTTTGCCATCTAGGTCGGTTTTGTGCTTCTTTGATCCAGTTGCTGGACACTCGCTTAAGATCATCCGCCCATCGAGTTGGAGGACGTCCTCTATTTCTGTAAGCGTACAAGCCAAGACAAGACGGCAAAATATTATTGTACTTCAAATTTATTTCAGATATAACGTTTCTATAGAGAAAACCATTTTTTATTTTGTTGAGTTTTTAATTGCAATTTTTATTACGTCAAAGAAACTGGCTATTTCGTTCAGTAAACTTTAAAAATAGTATTGATGTTAACAAATAATCAGTTTCGCTGTTTCAATTATTTCTATAATTTCTCTCTTAATGAAAACTATTGTAATTATTGTTGTAATCATTTATTTCACCTGACCTTTGGTTATAATTATTATGATATTATTATGTTCTAAATTAATTTTTTATAATGTCAAAATTTTCTTTTACTAAAATTTCGATAATTCGTATTGTCTGTTCTCTAAATTGCCATGTCGTAATTCCTAACGATCTCTAGAATATCTTTTAATGTCTTGACGTGTTGTACTGCCACTTCTCGTATATTTTTTGCTTGGAGATGTCTTCTTCTGATAACTTAGGTGTTCGATATTGTAATTTATTAAAACGGTTCATGATGTACATTTCTCTAAACATTCCTCTTTCTGGGTAGTGTCCTGTTGGCATTTCCGTTCTGACATTTGTTTGGTGTCTATTACTCCAGTATGGCTCCTTAAATAAAATCTGAACTCTTCATAACGATTATATTTATTCTTCATGATACTGTATCAAATATCTGGTTTATGTTTTAAGGTTGTGTTAATTATTTGAATTTTTTATTTTCTGATGGTATTGTTTTAATCAGATCGTCCAGTTTCGGTGTCATATTGGCACGTAAACCAGGAAAACCTGTACTGGCTAGATCTTCTCGAAACGTTTTTATTTCCCCTGTACTTTCTATATTCTTCTAGCAGCTATATCTTTAACTGTTAGGATACTATTCACATTTCTATTTAGAGATTATTCAACAGTAATATCCGAAGTGCATTAAAATAGTCGATTAAATTTTGACTTTTTCTGTCAGAACGTTTTGCTAAGAAATATTTTAAGTAAGTTTGTCGCCCAACAAGAATCCCGAGTGCGTAGCTGCTCTTCAAGTTCCGCCTTACTTAAATCTGCGACAAAGAACAGTCAGCAGTCAGCAATCCAAACTGCCACGATGAATAGAATACAGCTTTCCTATGCAGTACGCATCCAAATCCAACCCAGGTGTAGATGTATTTATCCCGGTAGTGACTCCAATGCAGTTCATCCAAATTAAACAAGATACTTTAGCCCAACTTCCGACAGTAATTCCAATGCAGTACGCATCTAAACCCAACTCAAGTGTAGATGTGTTTACCCCGATAGTGACTCCAATGCAGTTCATCCAAATCCTATTTTGCTGATCGTAGCTGTTCACTTTCTTCCTGTAATACCATTATTTTCATTTCTTGTCCAGTAGTCCATTTGTAACTTTTTCGATATCATAGTATGTTTAAAAATTTCTTACTTTACATTCATTTATAATTATATTAGTCACTTATACCCCTTTATGCTATTTAAACAAGAACATTCATTTAATAAGGGGTTTATTTTCAAATTTTGCTTTTTACCAAATCTTACATGTACATCTTCTCAATCAAAAATTAGTTGTTATTTCTTAATTAAAATTCATAATAGTAATCTGCATTCACACTTTAAAAACTAACTCCTGAATTATTTGCATTACAATTTATTTAAATTAATTTTGGTATTTCAAATGACTTTAAAATATTTAAAGCCTTTCACATCTATTCAAACTGTTTTGTAGTTTGTTCTACTTGTTATCTAATATCAATTATGAATTGTTCTCTGATGCTACTAAATTACCATCTTTATTACTCCATATATCATATTTTAATTCATATGTTAGAACCTTTTTCTAAGAATAATAATAGCTTTACCAGATTTGAATTAACTATGTAATTTATGAAGTGCATTTCAAATAGCCATCCTGCTCTTTTAATATTGAAATTCACCTATTATAAAATAGGAGACTGTTTTAACAATTAGGTACTTTATCATTACATAATTAATTTTTCGGTAGAATTAATTCGTATAAATTAATTATTAGTCGTGAGGTACGATACCATAATACGCATCTATCATATTAATAGAGATTTGATTTATTATAAAAATACATAGAACACTAGAATTATAAAAAATATTATTATTATCAGTTTGCATGGCTTCTGATTAACAAAAATTGGTGTTCCAAGTGATGTAACGTTCGTCCTTGCATCAAATTTATCTAAGGCACAAATATTATGACCATCGAACCTTTTAAAAAGGTAAAGTTTCTAATTTTCCTCGCCCTCCAGAGACGTACCAGTACCTGCCCAGTTTGATGCGAACCTGAGACAACTACCAGCCCGGTATTCACTTAATTTCATAGTATTTTACAGACCGCCAAAGGTAAACAAAAGCCATTGCTCTGGCATAAATATAGTTTATTTTAGACACATCGTTCGAGACTCGAGTACACACTGGAGCTACGACCCCCCCCTCCCCGTGCCTACTTCATATCCACCTAGGGGTCGCAACCAAGCAAATCTGATTTACCGATTGGGTTGCAGACCTTCTAGGAACATCAAAATACGGAACTACTCAACCGAAAGAAGATTTATTTTGTAATTAGTTCAACACATTATACGAGTTATTTCTACACTGGTTATTTCGTAGCTTATAGATTTGAGTGAACGAATCTTGGACATCTTTAGCTTATCCAAGTGCAATTAGTCAACCACAACTAAGCTTTGCATTTAAGTTATAATTAGTAAAAATTAATGAGATATATGTCTGTGAGTCTGCCAGTTTGTCAGTCTGTGAGTTTATCTATTCTCTACAGCCCAAACCTTTTAAGCGATCGGTCTAAAAATCTATATCTACTTTTTTAATACAAATTCTGAGATCTTACTGACTTTTGACTAAAGTTGACCAACCCGAAGTGGTACTTTACTCTTTTTTGTCACACAATGGTTAATCGTTGCAAACGAACAAATTTCAATAGTAAAAAAAATAGACACTAACTGCAAATAAAACAGTACTAAAAAACTAAAATAATGCCTGAGGAGACCTCCTCTTGTTCACAAAAAGGCTTCACAAAGCTTAACTACTCATATTAGCAATTGACATCAACACTTGGGATATCCATAGTGACAGAGTTATTTGGAACAAACCTACTCCGATATTTAAGGGAAAAACTTACATAGAAAAGTGGTTGTTGTAGCGGTACTGTTTAAGGAAATGTCAATTTAAAATGGACGGTTCTGTATTTTAATATTTCACAAAACATAATTAGATTTTTTTATTTTTAACTCCGGCATAGGAATTATTTGGGAATAGAAATTTTGTGAGTACTTATGTCAGACCCAAACCAAATAAATTCTGATTATTTAAAAAAAAATATTAGCTTATATATTTATATATATTGCGATGACTGCCTTGTTATTTTGAATGGGACAGTTTGAATAAATTAAAATTCACCTTTGCCCCGACGTTGGGCGACATAAATTGGCAAAAGAGCCTCTTTCTGGTGCTTGTTTCTAATTATTTATTTATTTTGGTACAAAAATAATAAAAGTTAAAATTATTGGCAAAGATCTTAGTACACGCGATTCTTGGTTTATATTTTTATACTGTTCTCAACCTTTGCCTGTCAGTAAATTAAGGCTGGTTAAAATGAACTGTAATAATTAACTGCCCAAATAAAATGGTTGAATGCCCTCTTTCTATTTTATTTAACTGCAATGCCAATTACGCTAGCTCTCAGCAAACACAAAACTTCTTATCTCATGGGTTGGGTTCATAGACGGACTATATTCTCAAATTTTAGGTTATTTGTCTCAACGTAGCTCGTTTGCTCGTTATTAGTAGATAAAATTCACAATCTCGTAAATTGACAGATGAACACAAAATGGTGTTTGAGTACAGCGTGATATTGAACGTTTGAAATCGTGAAATACAGTGAAAAGGCGTCAGGTAAATTATTTGAATATTCCCGCTTGGCAACTATTAAAACATCGCCTTCATTCAGGAATTGCTCTTTGCAATTTTTAGATTTTCCTTCATCTTGCTTTACCCTTCAACTTGCATACAATTTTCACAGTCCTTTGATTTTATTGACAACTACGTTCCTTTTATGAACGTAACAACCTTTTTGTGTCAATTACTTTCGTTCGGTCTGGCTTTACATGTGCACAAACCTATCATTTTAATTAGGTATATTACTTTATTCACAAGTCAAATTCAAACCCTCTGAAATATGCTTTGCCTTTGCGTGCCTTTATCCGACTAATTACTGTTTCTCGCATCTCATAATCAATGCATATTTTAATTTTTGTTTAAAATTGCAATTATATAAAATATCCTAACGCTGTGCTTTATTGATTTGGTTGAACATTTTGTACTGCAAACAGAGCCAAGTTGTGGGCTTAATACCATTTCAATATACGAAGAAGATATTAAAAAGGTTGTGTTTAGAACCACTCATTTCAAACGTTGTATATTTTCTCATTAAGTTCTGTTAATCATATATAAAATATAAAACACATTGTCAATTTATTTGAATTGTTGCTTAACCCTATTTGGTACAAATCCATCTTTTTATTTTAAAAAGCTAATTTTTAACTGAAATGCATTATCTTTTTCTTGGAAAGCAACATGTGTTGCCTCTAAACTGAATTTTTTATTAATCTTGAGCTTGGCTGGATAACCTGAACCCTTGAGTTAAAATCGAAACATGCAAATGAATTTTGTATTTTAACTATTCACTAAGAATATTCACATTGATAGTTTTGCGAGCACAGACCTGAGATTTTATTTTCGTAGAACTAAATTAACATATAGACTTACTGCCTTAGGTCTGCTTTTGGACTGATTTTCTAAACAGCATGAACTGTGCCGTATCTGATGCCGTTTACTACCATGTTATAAATAGGTCTTTCTGACTGCAAACCCGCTTTCGTTCCTATTATTTCCTATACAAACATTACAACAATTTAATAGAATTCAGTAACGTAATTGAATCCCTATAAAAGCCACCAACAATAGAAACCAATTAGGAGTGTTTTCCGCGCACCAATTTAACCAATGTCGCGGTAATTCCTAATTCGGCCTAATCTCCCTGTATATCTTTCACTTAGCTATTCATGGGTAATCCCTCTTTTTAAAAAGCTCTGACAAAAGAGGCGCGTGCGGTTACACCACAGTTTACACTGGCTTATATTTTCTATTTTGTTCCCCTTCGATGTTTTCAGGCGCTGTCATTAGCATGGGAACTGCAAGGTGCGGAGATAATATCTTTCTCTTGAAACCGAAATTATTGTCGACTACTAGCGAAGAGAAAATTGAAGCTGCAAGGTTCCACGATAGAAAACGAACATTTAATGAAATTCGCGTTTAATTAAAATTTAAGAGTGATTCAAAAATCTGTTTCAGCGCCCTCTGCACACAGTCCTAAACAAACCAGCGTCGGTGATTTCCTGTTCGCGATTTCAACCACTATCCTAGGCTATATTAACGTACTAAACACACCACGGCACAGGTCGAGGGTACGTTTATAATTTATCACATCTGCTCAACCTGATCATCACCTGTCGGAAAACCATGCGCTTAATTAATATTTCCTATCTTAGTTAGCCCTATATGTTGGCAAGGTTATTTATATACGTCAGTAATTCCACGCCAAAGTATCCATCTAAAATTATTTACAGTTACTGGTTAATTCTACCTTCAGCTGATTTAGCTGAAGCTACAGTACTGTTCTAAACCTTTTGTGATTTTATTTTGTTAACATAGTAGAGTTACAGGCCAGGATAGTTCTTTTTAGTTATGACCTATGAAAATTAAAATGTCATCTGTAAGCAAAACAAAGGCGCCAAGTACATTAAAACAAACTCATGTACAGACATTCCCAATCTTTCGACTTTTAATGTTCGTCTCCAAGCGATGGAAGAAAACTTCTAGGTCGGCCCTGATAAAGTCGATTGCAAAGTACTAATTTTTCTTACATAAATAAGCTCTAAGTGGTAGCTCAATGAAAACAAAATTAAGGCGACGACAAAATAAACTGAGTAAATAATAATTTATTTTTTAAAATACACCGAAGGTTTCCCTGATAAAACCCCTAAAACAGAATGATAGATAAATATCAAAAATATATTTAGAAATAAAAGTAAGGTTACGAACCTTTACCTACGGTTATGTCAAGCAATCAATAAACTCTTATTAGTAAAGTTCTTTGAACGGATTGCAACTATTAACTTAATTAATTATAAGCGCTGCAAAATTGCTCTCTCGAGGCGATCTCAAAGTTGTTTAAAGCTTCGGAATTGCAATTGACAGTTAACTTAGTTCAGAAGTAGTACAGCAGAAAATAAGCAGTGAAGAAATAGGAAAAATCTACTTTATCATATAACCCTACAAGACAGCAGAACAAAAACCTTAATTAATAAATACATAGATTAAAGCGTTTGCTCAATTACGGTATATGTTTTAACTGTGAATAACAATAATAAATAAAATCATTAACAAAAATAAGGTATGTTACGACAGTGAACAAATATTACCAACGATTTACAAGAAACTGTCAAAAACGTCTGCATTATCCATTAGACAGCGTGTAAAATCGTCATAAATAGTTCTAAAAAATTACTTATTCGAGAGATATATTTTTGGGTGCAATTTTTAACTTCACTAAATAAATCATTGAATAAAGGATGACTTGTGTGCTTCTAAAGTAATAATATTGCAATTAGATGACATAACAATTCAGCTTGATCGGACACATAGTGTTCATAATTATATACAAAATTGGGAAAAACATGTTAATGTTTCTAAGCAGACTGAACGCTTATTAGTAATGTATATTGCATTAATTTCCAATAAAATTGCAGTTCATAATATTTGAACCTACGCTCACAGAAGAAATCTGATTTCTAGGCAGATACCAGGTAATACACAGTCTTATAATTGCATTAGAAAGTGGAGGGGAAGTCGTAAGGAAGTAGCTTGGCCGTGAGACGAACCTGAGCGACGGAGAAGAGAATCGAACGAAGAAGCAACTAATGAGATTAGGGCTCTTATAGCGAGCCCAGCTCGCGAAGTGAATTTCCTTTGGAAGTAGTCTTAACAGCCCGTGTGGTAACCGTACGGCTTTTGCCGGATCATCCACTTCATTGTCAAATTAGTCCGGATCCAGAAACCCGAGCCCGTCGGTCCACCATTTCGAACCGGAAGATTCGGGCAATTTTTTTTTGGGTTGCTGCCCGCTAACGCCTTAAGCTTCCCCGTGATCTTAGTTCGCGGAGCGCTGAGGAGTTCCTTCGTTTACAACACAATTTCGAGCTGGAAGTCGGTCTCTACCTTCCATTTATGCTGCATTATAGCTGATCTCGCCCATTTGTGAGGACAAGTTGCGGAATTTAGCGCTTTTCTGCATTTTCCTGCATTTGTAACTTAGATTGTAGTATTTTTCCCTCATAACTTTAGTGTAAATTGATAGTTTAGCGGTGTAAACAAAACTTTATTCCGTTCGTTGTAAAAGCAGCGTTCTCAGCTTACTTTAGGATAATCGATTTAAGTTTATTTATGCGTGTTCTAAATTTAGATGTTTTCTGTACCGGATGAAATGACGTAATTCGCTTATCGTATCGTAGTTACCGCTCTGGAGGACCATTGTCTGCAAGTTTGTCGTCATGCAGGCGAAAACTTTACCGAAGTCTTAGGCATACTGCTGAGTTAATATTTCATCATCATGCTGAAACTCTCCGCGGGGTCCATAAATTAAACAAGGTGCGAAGCTAAGTAGAGCGTGCGCCTTTTCATTTGGTTTTAGAAGTTTTTTCCGTAACAATTCATTCTGATCCCCGCTACCATCTTAAGAGAGTCGAGAAGTGGCTTCTTCGTGCTATGCGAGCGCGATGCCCCGTTAAAAGTACTTCTGAATTAAAAATTAACTGTGTGCTTTTTGTCGGTTTTTGTGCCTATCGAAGTTGTATTTTCGTTTCGCCGCAACCTTTAGCCGTTCCGTGAAGATGAGTCTCAGAGTTGAAGGGATGTAAATGAGTTAGTTGTAGTTGAAGAATCCTTACCGGAGGGTTGCTAGAACTCCAATTACAGCTTTTTCGGATTATTTACCGGATTCTCAAAGCAACCAGCTTTACCTGAACCAGACGTGTCGTATCTCGCAAGTTGAAAGTTTCGTTCCGTCGACTTTTCACCTTCTGTGGGGGGATTATTGTTGTTTCAACTTCTGACTGTGGCAACCATCGTCTTGAAGCCCCATTCTCGCTTTCCGAAAACATACTTTTAAGCAGTTGCTGATTTTACCAGTTGCTGGCAACTTCGGTAGATGTTGACTTCCCTGGATTCTGCAAACCAGGTATTGTTCCTAGTGCATTTTAAACGCTTTTGTTTGACGTTGTTCGGAAGATGTGCCTACGTAATTTAAGCTACCGTATGATGCGTAACTAGTTTGTCTTTAACTCAATAGATTTCATTTAATTAAGTACTTTACGCATTATTATTTCGTATATCAACTATTGCATGCGTATTGGTAGTGTGTCTTCATTGTAAGGAATACAAGAGGGTTTTAGAGAAAATTAAATAAAGGTATGATGCTGTTCGGTGGTTGAAATCAAGCACTGCAACAACCTTTTAACTCCCCTTTTAAGCTCAGTTTATTTGTTTTCACATTTCGAGTCAACGGGTGTACCAACAATATAAAACACCTTTATTTCGTTTACCGGATGGTAGCCCTAATCTAAGGTCGTTAAGACCCGCCCTTCTTACTGAGCGTTTTAAGCCGAAACCTTTTGTTACAGCCCATCGTAACGGGGCTGGAGCAACGAATCTGTATAATTTTTTTCCCGTTTGTGTCGTGATGTAATTTTTAATAGGTAACGAACTGACGGTTTTGATTTTAAAGAGTAGCTATGTTGTAACAAATTGTTTCCTTTGTCTTTAATACCATTTTAGGCTGTAACACATTTATTATATAATCTTGCATGCGCATCACTTACTTTCAAATGTAATATTTATATTGTACTATTTGTATTTGCATTTAAGAAAAGTTTCCTTGCCAGTAACTTGATAACAAGCTAGCCCCCTGCTGACTTTCAAAAACCTTTCCATAATTTATGTGTTGAATATAGTTGTATCAAATTACGTCGTCTATATTTTTATTGTAAAACGAAATACAGTCAGGAATTATCAGATTTTCTATGGTACTAGTACATAAAAGCACATTTTTCAATGCCTTTGTGCAGAGACTTTCCAAGGTTTATCAGTCTACTTCAGACCAGTGAAAATAATTGCGATAGCGCTTTAATAATTACTATAACAATAAATTGTATACGTCTACCGATTGGGTTTTCAAGCAAACCCCTCAATTTTTGACCAAGCAGCCTTTAAGTTTGTCACAGGCAGTAAATAAATAACCAGTAAGAGCATATCATTTACCTCGTATAATCTGTCCATCTTTATATTAATATATTTATCTTAAAATTCAATCTATTTCTTTGGCTCTTATGTTTCCATTTGCTAGATGATCTTGTATAGTGCAACCCTTAACAGATCTAAGAAATTTCATTTCAGCTATTTAAATATATTGCAACTGTTTTTCAGTGAGTTTTCATGTTTCACATCTGAGTAATAGTGGGAGGAGTGCTATCATCTTATAAAGTTTAAGTCGCACTTAATGTCTACTTTGGCAACCAAGTGTTCTTTCTGTAGTACCGCATATACAACTTGTCATCTGACAATTCTGCTCTCCATATCTAGTGATATGTTCGCGCTCAAAGCTTGGCGTGACCGCAACTTCGCGTTTTGCCAACTTTGTAAAATAATTCGGGGAATTTTTTACCTACATGTTGCAACTCGAATTCTTTAAATGCGTTAGGAAGCGACGCGGCGTTTGGACAGCCCGGCCACGGGTTAATCAAGACACTGGTTGTCAAAAAGGTAAATAAAACGTGATATAGCTGTCCTCCAGCACAAAGCACAACTGAAGAGCATACACATCTCCACAGAAATGTGCATTTGTGTATTCAAAGTGAAAAATACAACGTAGTATGCATCACAGGTATCACTCGATTTTTATATCCATCGGGCATAAACATCTTCATAATGCCCTTGGTACCTGAATAACCACTATGTCATTCTGATTTTATATTTACTAATGTATGTGACATTGACATTAAGTAATTAATTATTTAGGGACATCTCTTAAAAGCTTAAAACTGATGAATAAGTTAACAAAAATCCTTGAAAATTTGGAATGGTTAAGAATGGAAAAATATTGCATCTATAGATATTAAATTAAAGAAATTAAAATGGTGGAAATTCTTACATGTTAAAAGTAAGAAAAAATACAACTGAACACGCTTCGATGAAAACATTTTTAAGGGTATTAATCGTGGTGGGAGTTTAAAGTAAAAAAATAAAGGAAGTGGATTCTGTGAGAACTGTAGAATTTAAAAAATAAATTAATAATATTTTCTTCCACTATTTAGTCGTTGTAATGTATTGGTCAACGTAATCCATTGGAAGTTTTGCATTGTTATGAAACATGAGATTGTCTAATAAGTAATTATTACATCACAGAATTTATTTAACAGCGTTAATAAAGCAAGTTGACTTTACAATAATAATTAAAATGGAAAAATGTGTGCCTAAACTTTTCAAATGAATTAATTTCTTATTTCCTTATATTAAATTATTTCCATTTATTGTCGAAAAACTATTTATTTCAATTCAAATAAAATTTTAAATTGTAATCTAAATGAACATTTCAAATACTAAACTGAAAATGCTATCAATAATATTGATATCCAATTTTTTGTGAAACTATAGCTTGTGTGGTTATTCAATGAACTGAAAATATATTTTACATGTTTAAATATTTTGTGTACGGTTTACTTGTAATTCCGACCAACCACACTACAAACGCATTCACACCATTGTTCATTAACCTGAATAAATCCTAAATGTGAACATTTGCTATATGAGAGGACAGCAGAAACCATAATTAGTAGAATTATTTCATGGCATATTTTAATATAGTTTTGTATTAATTACAAACAAAATCAATATTTCTTATTCAAAAAAGTTTAATAAAACGTGTTAAGTCGTCATAGGAATAATTTAACAAAATATTAGTCAACTGTATGTTATATATGTATATTGGGGTATATTTAATACTTTCAATATATTAAACAGTTTCGTAAATATCAGGTCAGTTCGTAGGCTGGTCCACTTTCTATATAATAATATTGGTATCAAGTGACGCAGGTAACAATTGAATGTATTGTTGAAACATTGCATTTGATGGAGAATACAATGAACGTCACTGTTAACAAATACAAGCGTTGTGTGATAGCTCTGTTCCGAAATTTGACGTGTAAGTGACGGACCATTACGCTTAATGATATTCAATCGACCAGAACATAATTCTGACCAATAAAAGCAAACTAACTGTTAATCGTGGGATTTTAAGCAGGAATGCGATATATCACACTTATATTTCAGTTCTACTAAATATTCCATGTCATACACGCGTTATGTAGTATCTAGTCTGGAACGTAACAATGGGCGTTTGGCACATTTAGCTCCATTGTTGCCCTCTTTAATCTCTCCGCAGACGTCTACGACATAATATGTGTAAAACTACCCCCTTTTGTCAATTCTGACTCACCCCAGTGCGAAATATGTGACCCTTCGTGTCCCTCGGCCGATTGTCTATGTCCAAACATCACGTTACAATTGTATTTTTCAATTTTATTCTCAAATCTGTCAATAAAAGCTGTAACTTTTGTGCAAATGTGTGATGTGTTGTACTTCCATATGACACCACTGACCATTTGAATTGCCTCGCCGCCCCAGTTTTATATTTAATCAGGGTAAAATTGCCGCCGTTTTAAATTGGGTTATTTTCTTTATACCTATTGCTGGCTAAGTATTTGGTTCACGTAAACTCATAAATTCGAGTCACAGCTGCGCTGCATGAATAGTATTATTTCAAATATTCTTCCCTTGTTCAAATATAAGGGCGCATTATACCCCCCGAATAAAATAAACACAACTAAAGTGCAACACATGTTGGATCGATGGCATTTTTTTTTTCATTTTATTGTGCTGCACGAAAAATGCTAAAGAACATACACATACTGCATTTAGAATATAGTTTAGAACATTACCTCTAATTGATATCCCTATCGCCATAAACAATTTTATATTTCAATATTTTTTTCTTTTAATGTTGATAAAATGATGATAAAATACGAAAATGTTGCCTTCACTTAGTAAATTTGTGTAAAAAAATTATTTAAAACTACTAAACACTACTACCAGCAATAAACATTATTACATGACAAATAGTTATTGTATGCAAAGACACTGAAGTTTAACTTTTTATCATGAATGTGGATTTAGTTGCAAAGGTCCGTACGATAAAAACCACATGAGGAATAAAAAACAACTTAATTGCCGAGGTGCACATTATTTTCTTTTGTTTTCAAATCGAGAAATCGCAAAATTAACATTTTTTGACCAAATCCTATAAATTATGTTAACGTTTTCTGTCACTCCGCCAACTGCAAAAATCGGAAAACAATGGATTTAATGGCGATTTTTGCGTTCTTTACTGCGGATTTTAAAAAATATCACTGAATCTTCTAAAATAAATTTTAAATATTTCCGAATTTAATAATGTAAAATTTGCAAATATAACGCTACATTGGAAATAAACAAGTGAAAAAATTAACTTTTCCATATGTCTATATTTACCTGTTAGTCAATTTGTAATTAAAAGTTTTACGCATTTAGAAAATAACTAATTAGTAAGTCGAAAACATTATCCATTTTTTATGCAATTATTGTGTATGTTGTTTTTTCCTGTAAATGAAAAAAATATTAAAAAGCAATATACTAAAAAGACTAATAAATGTACTTGCATTAAAATTGTTTTTCTTTTCTTTTACATGATCATTATTTTGAACAAATTGGTGTGACGATTTATGTATAAATCTATATTTGTAGTTAACACAACATAACACAATAATTGCATAAAAAATGGATAATGTTTTGGACTTACTAATTAGTTATTTTCTAAATGCATAAAATTTTTAATTACAAATTGACTAACAGGTAAATATATACATATGGGAAAGTAAATTTTTTCACTTGCTTAATATCGTATATGTTATAATATTGTGTTTTTTGTATTGGAAATAAAATTCGTAACTATAAATGTACATATACCATTCCTCACTTACTTACTCCATTCCTTATTTAAAATACAAATTAAATTATAAAACTTACAAAAAAACTGTAAATTTATGAAAAAACTATATAAATATTATAAATGAAACAACGCCATCATCTGAGACATTTAATTGTTGATTTCGGTTACATATTATCCTGCCGTGTAGAGAACCCGTTTAGCCCAGAGAACTAGATGTGTGCACGTTTTGTGTAGCTTAAGATTCTCACAAGAAGGACGCCTGCGCTTTCTTTCGGTTTGTCGTTTTTCACCAAGGTGTGAACAGCTCTCCTCATATTCGGCATGGCATTGTGAATTTGTGCAACTGCAGAACAGTAGCCGAACAATCCGTGGTAGTTTAAGATGCCGTAAGCTGATATTAGGCGGTGTTCAAATGAGCTTCGATAATCTATGGTGGTTTTTGATTACGAGAATTTGTTTCGAAGCTTATACCACGCCCCTGTGGATTTCGTTTAGTTGCAACTTTCAAAGATTGAAATAGGCAGAGCTCTGGTAAGAGGTGGTTGCGCTTGCGGAATTCTAGTTTAACATTGCTTTTTGCTGCAGCCTTTTCTTCTTTAGGACTTACTTTTTGGAGTGTATCTACTTTTTGAAGTTACCTGCAGGATGATTACTGCGGTGGTTCTGAAAGGTGGTCTGGCTAATACCAGTTGGCGTAGTTTTATAGTGCTCAGAAGAGTTCGTGGTTTGTATGTGGGTTATCGACGGAATTAACCTTTCGCGATGGTGTGCAAGTATTTTTAGTTGTAATTAGGTCAGTACACGATGCATTTAATTTTATATATCTTCTATTAGTAACAATATGTTGTAATGGTTGTAGTTCAAACGGTTTGATATTATGTTAAAAAAATCTGTAAAGAGGTTTACACCGAACTTCCCTCGCGGGAATTACATCAATTTGCAAATTTAAAGTATTCCGCTGGGGTTTGAACTCCGCCGCATCTGCGTAGCGATCGTAACCGCATCGATAAGTCGTACTGCACCATCCTGCCTTATTGAAAAGAATGCGGCGCGCGCCTCTATTTAACGGAACATTATCTTGTATCTGCTGAGTCCTATTTTCGGAAAGTGTAAAGCCCTACTATGTGAAAATTATTACTTCCATCTATTTCAAAGTTAACGCAAAAATAAACAAAACTTAATGTTTTAAAGGTGCTTACCCTATATATATTTTTCTGAAATTTTCTCAGGTGTATTTAATAAAATAATAGATTAGAATTTAAAATTCAGTTGAACAATGCAAAATAAGAAATATAAATTGTCGAATATATCTGTAAATATTACCTGAATTAAAGTGGAGATTTAATATCAAATACTTATTTAAAAGAAGTCATTTAATGGGTGTTAAAATAAGTGTAATAACATATTATATAGAGTGCTAAAGTTTAAAAATATGCATAAAAGATATCACTATGGAAAAGGTTGTTATTATGTACAATAAAATTTGATTCGAAAAACATGTAATATGAATTTCTAAACGGCTAAAAATTAGAAAATAGATCTTTTATAATATTATTTTTTAATCTATTTGGTATATAAAGGGGTATACGTTATATAAAATTATCTAGAAGAGAAAAATAAATTTTTAAAAACAAGAAGATATGATGATGTTATGGAGAAGAATGGATATGGTAGTTGTACCATAAGTTAAACAGTTAATACAATCTACAAAAGCAATTTCTGGAAATTGGTACGATATTGAGTTTATTGTTAATTAATGACATCATGTAAATTGGACAACGGGAACTGCATTGACTGGAAGTGGGCCACATCGAGTTTCTTAGTAGACTGAACATCATGTGAATTGGATGGCGAATGTTGCATTTGATAGTATTGTACTTCATCAAGCTTATTAGTAGAGTAGACGTCTTATGAGCTGGACATTGTCGAGCTTCTTGTCGGAGTAAACGTTTTGACACGTTGCATTATTGCTGGTGGATCTTGGCGAGCTTCTTGTTAGAGTAAATGTCTTGTGAATTGGACCTTGTCAAAGCTCGTGTTGCCGGGTCGTCTGCAGCTTGTGAGATTTGGAAAGGAGACATTCCAGTTACTGATTGTGGGTCTTGTCTATTTTGTTGGTGGATGTAACAATTATCTTGTCGAGATTGGCTGGTGTTTGCAGTTGCTGGCAGTTGCTTGAATCTATACTGGGGTTAGTTTGCAGCTTGGGAAACTTCTGTGAGCAGTTGGTGTGCGTTGGGATCAGTGAAGAGGCTGATGGAGTTCTTGAGATGAGTGACAGCAGCAGGTATTTATTGAAAGAATTAAATAAAAAGTAAAGCATTCAAAAAGTGAGGTGAAGTAATTTAAAAGAGACTGCTTACTATTTTTATGTTTATTGAATCACAGGTATTGTTACAACTAGGTATTTGAAGCATTTTCCGCTTTCATAGGATATATGACGTTGACAATTGTGGGGAATGTCATACGAGTTTTTGAAGTAAGCTTTCATTAAACTAAACGAATTTTCAGAAATAATAACAATATAAATAATGAGTAAACCCGACCTATTGTGGGGATCTATCATGCTCTGCTAGAGCTAGAAATATTTAATATTAATAATTAATTTATTATAGGACATATGAAATACATGAATTCATCTTAATAAAAAATTTGTCTAACCTAAATAGAAAGAACAAAGTCAAATATAACAGCAAATATAACAAATTTTGTCATAACATATGAAGGATAATGATTGTTGGGCAAAACAGTAAATAAATATAAATACATTGTATTGTATGTATAAAATACATAGCATAAAGTTAGGTGTCGCAACGTATAGCTATAGCAATGTATATACTAAAATTAAATTTAATCGTAATACAATTTTGTAAAAACCTCTGGACCTTAAGATCGGCTATAGTTACGATGTTGAGATTATAAACTCAGATTTTGGTACTTGCATAAATCCAGGCTTTATCTTGACAAATTATAGTTGGTTAATTAAGTTCGTTAACGTATTTAAAACTCTAGGTGTGATTGTAGTACTGGGAAAAACATTTTATACTGTTTAAACCTAGCTTATGCAGATAACTAAAGTCGCAGATTGGCTAATCTAACTTTTACTCTGGTACCCAAACAGCTTTTAAATTTAATAATTTTGTGTGTTATTGCTGCCACACTGTTAGTATAGTTTTTGAATTAGTGTCAGCAAAGTACCGGGTGTAACGTGATCATGGTACACCCCCTTTCCTCTTATGTTTGAAGATACATTTTTGAATACATACTAAAGAAACGTCACGTTTTGACATATAAGTAACTTTTTCCATGTATATGTTCTACATAATTTTCTAAATCCAATGATACCAGGTAAGTAACATTTCAGTGTGAAGCTTATTTGAATTTGTTCTTTTTTAATTTATGTGTGCCATGACTGTTCCGATTTATTCTAATCGATCCATGTAATACTAGATACTAAAAGGTCCCGGGTGGTGTAGCTTGAATAAGCGTCCACGTTCGATCAGCAGAGTTAAGCAACGCTCTTTCTGGTCAGAACTTGGATGGGAGTTTCACGGCTGCTTCTCTCGGCGTCTCGTGGTACGGCTACCACGGAAATAGTTGGTCCCGGATGTCATAATAACATCATGACAGTCATTAGTGGGGTTGGAAGTCCCCATAAAATGTACAGCGACGCCTATAATTGGCCGAACGGCTCTTGGCTGAGTACCAAAAAAAAAAATCAAATCAACGTCGAAAATACTAAATTCAAAATTCAAATAACCTCATGTTTTCGAGAGTTTTTGTTTGTTTTTGAGCTAGTTGTGGTAGAACTTACATAGCGCTTATTTTATTCTCATTTTAACCGAACAACAATAAGCTTAATTTAACTTATAGCCCACGTAACCTAAAACAGCTTTGAAGCTAACGACTGTGACTGTTTTCGATGTTCAATTTCTTGTTTCAATAAAATTAAAATGATAATTATATTCTTAACAATATACAACAAATATGTTAACATTTGTTATGGAATCAACAGCTACACATTCTACCAAATATTGATAGGCTGTTTTCGTTTTTCCGCTGAAATTTTAAAAGCTGTAAAGTAATACAAAACGCATCCTTTTGGTATCAGAGTATGGTGTAAAATGAAGCCGCTTCCAAGTACGTTGCCACAGATGCAACACCACGTGTCATGACTACATAATACAGATGTCAATATCAGTAGCTCTTCAGGAAACATCTTCAGGACTCCGTTGAGACGAATGCAACGTGGCAATAAGCTTCAGTAGCTGCAGCAATCATAAAAACGCGGGTGACAAGTAAAACGACATTGCTGAAAATTATTGCATTTGTTGGAGTGTAAACAGAGGTACATTTATGAACCCTTTGTCTAGAACAAAACTCCAGTACGCTGTCTCTAAGAAGGATGAAACACTGAAAACTATTCTTAACTTTAAACAATTTTGCGAGTAACTACATAATTTGGGACATCCTTCAGCTGTCTGGTTTTGTCGCCTTACATATTTCTTAATAAGAATTGTGCAAATACAATGAATGTGCGTGATTTATTAGAAAGATTCTGGAGCAGCTTTTTTGTAATCAGCTAATGCGCTGCAGAGACGTGCAGGATTAATCTATTGTTATAATTCTGTCTGGGATTAGAGGAGGGTGCAGATTACCGAAGCGTTACAAAATACATATTCACAATACGTTTTAATAACGCAGTCGTTAGGACTAACTACTTAATACATGGCTCTAAAATAATTATACAGCGACATATGGGGGACAATGCGACTATGCCAAATGGAAAACATCAAAACCGGCAGTTTAGCAGGAATGCACTTGTGCCTGCTTCACGTAAATTAATTTTCAGGTTCGGGGCAAAGCAGTTCAGTTGTTTTCCTAACATGAAAGAAGTTCCATTCTCATTTGCAAACAGTTCGGAAAACTTAGATTTTTCCCATAATTCTCTTATGTTTTTATATCAATGTTTTAAAAATTTCCAGTGGGGCAAAGTCTAAAGATTGCTATTTTAAACACTCCAGAATTTTCTGAAAACCAACTCGCCCGCTAAAAAATACTAAAAATGAGACGATTCTCCGCTTCACGCACATCTCCAACAGTTGGTGATTTATAACATGAACGGCAAACTCAAAAACTCGATTACGTTACTCTTTGCAAACACGTGCATCGGTAGATAACGTAAAAATTCGGTTAATTATGTAACTGCATGACCAAATGGCTCGAATGGTTCAAATAAGCGGTGCCTGCCGCGTTCCATTTTTTGCAGATGTGGCCACTGCGTTCCCAAGCGTGCGAAATAGGACTTTTGCAAGCAAATGATAAAACTTCCCGGATTTCTAATGTGTTCTGTAATTATTTAATTAAAAATTAGAATATCAAGCACGTTCATGAAAAGTAAGGCTAGACTTTAAAACAGGTGTTTCGACTGCAAACAAAATGTTTCAGATTTGCGCATATCCTTCCAGAGAAAAAAACTAGCAACTGGTAAGCCTTGAACTGAAATATAAACTATTGAAAGTGTTTACGCTAAGTAAGCGGACAAGTATATATTCAGGTGAATTGTGCGAAGTTGAGTCTGAAAATAATTAATAAAATTAAACTTATACTATTTTGTATTGTTTGTATGATAAAGTATACCTACCGGGTGACCATAAATGGTTGCGATGTTTTTCCTTAGGTTGGCACTGTTTATGTTGGTGGCACTGGCACATGTCAAATTAGATGTTATCAGGTTAGGTTTTGCGTCAGTTTGTGTCAAAACTGACGCAAAACCTAATTTGCTAACCTCGAATTTGACATAGACTTACAGTGCCACCAACATAAACAGTGCCAACCTAAGAAAAAAAAATCACAACCATTAATGGTCACCCTGTAGCCTGTACTAGTACTTAACAATAAATTGGAAAAGAAAGAACCCGAAGAACTAAACTTTCGTATTTGCTCATTGTCGCCCAGATTAAAGTCAGTTGTTTTACCTCCTACACATAGATATTTGGTTTTGGTCCGGTTCACTACTAGTCTCTCAATAGCCTTCTTGCCATGAATTTCACATCCTCTTTGTCTTGAGCTATCACAACTACAACCTGGTCATCCGCATAGTGAAGTGTATATGTCGTTGTGTCTTTATTTATTTGTATGCTACACGCTCTTCTTCACTTTTTCAAAACTTCGTTCAGATGTACGAGGTCGGTATGATAAATACCCGTGTTTGGCGACAGATGGCGCTTTGTGTCAAAATCTGCATTACCGACTTTGAATATTATTCTCTAGTCGACGTCTGTCAAAAATTCGGATAGATCTACTAACCGCGTCTACTAACGATTGATCACAAACAGAATCGCGTGACTTCAAAGTAATGTTTGGACATGTTTAAGCGCAATAAGAGTGACTTTCTGCGGCGTTATGTGACCGTTGATGAGGCATGGATTCATCACTACACGCCTGAAACCAAAAGTCAGCCGACACAATGGGTTTCTACCGGCGAACGTGCACCAAAGATGGCGAAGACGATTCCATCAGTCGGAAAAGTTATGACGACGATCTTTTGGGATTCGCAAGGCATACACTTAATTGATTATTCGGAGAAGGAAAGGACAATCACGGGACAGTACTATGCTGATTTATCAGACCGGTTCGACGTTGAACTAAAGAGAAGAAAGCCCCACCTAGCGAAGAAAAAAATCTCTACTATCAGGATAACGCCCCGGCTCACTCGTCAGCAATTGCGACAGCAAAACTAATCCAGTTGCGGTACGAATTGTTTACCCATGCACCATATTCTCCAGATTTGGCCCCCTGTGATTTCTTTCTTTATCAAAACATGAAAAAATAGCTTGGCGGAAAGCGGTTCACATCAAATAAAGAGGTCATTGCCGAAACGAAGACCTATTTTGCAAAGTTCGATAAATCCTATTATTTGGATGGCTTAAAAAAGTTGGAACATCGCTGGATTAAGTGTATAGAGCTACATGGACAAAAGGAGATTATGTTGAAAAATAAATTTACTAAATACAAGACAATTGCGTTGTCTTCCTTAAAACAGATATTTATCATACCGCCCTCGTATTTTGAATAGTGAGGAGGGTAATTAACATTCCTATCTAAGGCCTTTTGTGTCGGCAGAGTTCCCTGATACGATATTTTCTAATTTAATTTTCGATGTTAACTTATTGTGGAGCTGTTTTATTGCTGTTATTGCGGTGTTATTTATCGAAGGCTTCTCTAAGACTTGCCATAGTCTTTGGACTGATACGATATCGTAAGCTTTCGATAGGTGTACGAACAGTAAGTGAACCTCTCTACTTGTTGCTATTTTTTCTCATTTAGTTGGGTGAAAATGTGGTCAACGCACGATCGACCAGCTCGAAAACCCGCTTGCTGTTCAATTTCATACGGCCATATACTTCCTCTATTATATTTCTAAGAAATTTTCTGTAAAATCTGCTCGTGGTACTTGTAATGGAGATGCACTTGTAGTTTGGAATATTCTATATATCTCGGTAAATATTTATTTTATCAAAAAATGTCTGAAATAAAAGTTGTCTAATATTTAGTTCTTCATTACAAGAAGATATTTAGTTTAGTGATTTCTTAAAAAACAAATGAGCAGGGAATATCACTACATTTTTTTTAAATGACGAGGTACCCCTATATTATACTCATTTGATAGAGATGTTTTTTCTCTTTTCAATGATATAAAACTTTAATACTTTTCCTGAACTAGTTTTTGAGAAAAAGGCGAAAAAGTGATGGTAGAGTGATGTTAAGTTTATTTTAATAGTCATTCATCTAGACACCTATGATTGCTTTTAATTGTCGGAACAATTGATTGCGCCAGAACTGTCAAGGTAGTGCGTGCACTTGAAGTAAAAAGTGACTTATTTACTTTGATCCATTTGTGAGTGAAATACGCTTTTGAAGTAAACAGAAATGGCTCATTTACTCGAAAGGCAACGTACTGAAATTTTAATGATTTTGGGACATGGAGAAAGGAGGACGCAAACAGAAGTTTGCAATTTGTTTAACAATTTGTACCCCGAATTTAACATTACCAAAAACGAGCAGAGCTACAGCTTTAAATAATGAAGAAAGTGAAAATGTGATGTTGGCCGTCATGGAAAATCCACAAGTTTCCGTTAGACAAATTGGGCGAGATTGTAATACAAGTAAATCCACTGTACACAGCGCCCTAAAAAAGGAAAAGTGGCACCCACACAAAGCGTGCGTAGTTCAGGAGTTATTTGCAGACGACTTGGATCGCAGATTGGAATTTTGTGAAGAAATGACCCACCAAATTAAAGGCAATGCAAATTTTCACAAAAATATTGTGTTTACTGACGAGGCAACCTTTTGCTTAAACGGCACAGTTAATAATCAAAACACACGATACTGGTTTTCAACAAATCCTAACTTGTATTTAGAAGGACACACCCAGTACCAGCAGAAAGTTAATATGTGGACAGGAACGATGGGAAACCAGAGCCAAGATTTATCTAAATTTTCTACGATTTGAGGTAGTTCCTGCATTAGCTGTTTTATACCCAAATGAAGACGATCCGGATATACCCCACGACGGAATATGGTTCCAGCAAGACCGGGCCCCTCCACATTTTGGGATTAATGTCCGCCAGTACCTTAATGATATCTTTTCAAATCGTTGGATAGGCAGAAGAGGTCCACAACAAATTCGTTGAAACCCTTCACCACACAAATATATAACAACTGCTAAATACGTATTTCGACAGCCACGCTGTCATCATCGGTAGCTACGAAAAACTTACACAGCGAAAAGGCAACGAACTACTCGTGACCAAATCACAAATGGAAGTTGGCGATGTGCGCGCATTTTACATCTATCTATACTGTCTCACCCAAAGGGCGTGGCCGAGGGCCAATGAGCTTGGCCGACTGTCAATTTAACTTCAAAAAATTATATAAGACGGAGGACGGTATTGGTCCGCCATCTTTGTTCAAAAGTTTATTATTTCGGTTCTTAAAAATGGCCAAGCTTTCAAAAGAATTTAGTTGCTTTGTTGAAGTGCCTTTACAATTTTTAGGTCATCCTCTTTTATACTATGACCCGTTTCGTAAATATGTTGGGCAATACTCGATTTTTCGAATCTGTTGAATCTAAAATGAGCTAAATGCTCTTTAAACCTAGTACCAAAATTACGACATGTGTTCCCAATATATTTAGAATCACAATGGGAACATTTAATTTCGTAAATTCCAGATCTCTCTAAAGTCCTCAGTTTGTCTTTTAGATTTCCCAACAAATTTCTAATATTGATGTTTGAACCATACACAACTTTATGGCCCGATTCTTTAAAAACGTTTGCTAGGCCCTTTGTAGCCGGGTGAAATGGAATTTTGATGTACTTGAGTCCTTCACTTCTAAGACTGACGAGAGTTGTGGAATTTCGAACGTGCAATTTTGTTTTTTGTTTCCTAATCAAATTATCGATAATTTTTGAAGAGAAACCATTATACACAGCAATGCTTTTTATGGTCTGAAGTTCAGTGGTATATCGATCTTTGTTTAAAGGAAAGGTTAACAATATATGCACAAAAAAATTTAGAGCAGCCATTTTGTGTTGAAAACAAATGACTTGAATCCGCTAAAATGAATCTGTTTACATTGGTTTCTTTTCTATAAACATTAAATTCTAACTTATTTTTATTTCTTATTACTAAGGTATCTAGAAATGGCAGTTGTTCTTTGTTTTCCATTTCATATGTGAATTTTATGCTAGGAAATTTGGAATTTAACTGATTCAAAAAATTATCAATACTACACTTAGATAAATCAAAAACAGCAAAAATGTCGTCCACATACCTAAACCAAATCCTTGGGAAATACTCTGCATTATTCTTAAATTCAGTTTCGAATTTTGACATAAAAAGATTGGAAACGAAAGGGGAAAGGCTGTTTCCCATTGTTGTTCCTTCGTGCTGCCCATAGAATTTTCCATCTATTTGAAAGCAATTCTGGGACATACAATGTGTAGTTAATCTAACTAACTCGTCAATTTTGTTTAAATCCAATTTATTATCCGTAAGCAATTCCCGCAGATAAGTCATAGTTTGTGGGACTGGTACGCTTGGAAACAAAGAACACACGTCAACTAAAACTAGAATCTCGCTTTCACCAAGTTCCAAATCTTTAATTTTATTTATAAACTCCAACGAGTTTTCGACAAAAAAATTATTTTGTCGTTTTGGCATGTTTCTAAATTCATTTGTTAATCATTTAGATAGGAGGTAAGTCTGGGAGTTAATACCAGAAATTATTTTGCCTGGCTTATGTGTCTTAGGTAAACAATACATTTTTGGCATTTGTGGATGAGAAGGAGTCAGCTTATATCTAAGGGCTGGAGTAATAACTGTGCGATTCTTCTTCAGTGTTACGTACTGTTCATCGTTCAATAGTGATTGAATTTTATTCCGGTAGTCCTTTCTTATCATCACTACAGTGGCATTTCCTTTGTGAGCGCGTAGAACTACAATGTCTGGATTGCTACGAATTTCCTTCAGGGCTTGTGTTTCGGCTCTGGTGACGTTCCTCGTTGGTGGTTTGGCACGCTTTAATATACGACAGGTCTCGTGTCTTACTTCCTCGGCTTCCTCAACTGGAAATTTGCGAATAGCACTCTCAATTTCAGCGATGACTTCTTCAGTTGGTATGTGGGATGGAGTGATGGCAAAATTTAATCCTTTTCCAAAATCGAGGTACAGTCCTCAGAGAGGGGTTGGTCAGATTTCAACCGAGAAGACGGCTACCGTCTTAGTAACACATGGAAGGTAGTTCTGCAAAACCAGTCCATCCATAAACAAGTTTTACGTGAGCAACCAAGCGGAAAAACGACAAGTCCCAATAACATACTAGATCTACATTAGCAGCCAATCGTAACGGCGGCTCCTCGGTATATAACCAGGAGCAAAAGGGACCAACATCAGTCTTTAGAAAACTTTTGAAGAAGCTGACAGCATGAGCAGCGAAATGTCAAGTTTAAATCGACGACCACGGCATAACCCGGAAGAACCTACCAGATTGTGATTTGTCTAAGATAATAATAAAGTAAACACGCAATTGGTCGTTATGTACCGTGCATAAGTAGGAAAAATCAGTAGGACTTCAATGTCGCGGTTCACCTTTTGTGACCGCTGTTACAGCGACCTGGGTTTTTTTGAAATCGTTTCATTAAAAAATCTTTTTTTTTCCCCGATTACCGTTGCCCCCCGGAACCGCTCAAGCATTACTTCAGGGGGCGCGGGCGTCACTTAAACCTAAACCTTAATTAAGTATCTAGACCGCCCGTGCCGGGAGCTGAACTCTCAACCTCCGGCTCCATGATTTTCACTGTGACTTCGGCTGCAACGGCGATTGCCGCTCGCCCACCGAGGTCCCTAAAAAAAAAATCGCATGCTCGCATTCTTCAACTAGCCTTCTCGTTTTGCAAAAGACCTTTCATGACATGTAATGTAATATACTATTTGTTCACTAGTGAAAAAATTATGTCGTTTTGAAATTAATAATGAAAACTAAAAAGTATGTGTACATGTGTGTGCGTGCTCGCGCGCGCGCTCGTGTGTCATATAATATAATATTTATGATGCTTCTGACACGAATAAAGAAGTACAAGATTGCAAAAATTATAAATACTATATTCATTTCAATTAATGTTTGGCTGGTTGAATTAAAAATTGTTTCAAGATTGCCAAGTAGAAACTATTTACTATATTTTGCATTCCAGTTTATAAACGATAAATAATTTTCGTTGTGGCCATAAGTTTAAAATATAATTCATTAGACAAGGTCTAATACATTTTTAGTTACTTGGTTTTATACTTACATCTAACTATATAAGTATTTCATTTATTATTATATTTTTTAAATATTTACCTGTAATTTACGAATATGCCCTATAATTGGGTTTCTAGCTCTTGGGAATATTCTTTAAAAAATATTGGGGAAAGCTGTTGGCATAATGTGTGTTACAAACGTAATTTACCTAAAACACTAAATAATATTACCAATGAAACCTCTATAGTCCTTTAAGGGCTATGATTATTTTCAACGTCATTGTCGATTTATTTAGAACGTTGTCCAGTAAACATCTTTTCACATCTTTCCATGACGTTTTGTTATTAACTGAAATTCTGGTTGTACGTTTAAATGTACAGCAAACACTCGACACTAAAATCCCAACTACTGTTCAGTTTCAATGAAGTTTTCCAAAAAAAAGAAGCAGCATTAGTTTACATCAATAATTCTTATATTCTCATTATTAGTAAAAATAATATTTTTTATCTTACAGTAGCGCCTATTACCATACATTACACAACTGTTTTCAGTGACTAAAATGAAGTTTTATTCACAAGTGAGTTTTCATTATTTATACTACTGCATTGTTGGTAGCACTCTCAAGCTATGTCAAATTCGTTATTTTCAGGTTAAGTTTTGCGTCAGTCTGTGTCAAATAACAAACAAAACTTAACCTACGAACCTCGAATTTGACATAAACTGACAATACACTTCAGTACTGCCAATACACTTGAGTACTGTCAAACGTATATCACAAATCATAGGCGACTAATTATAAATTTATTTCGCGACATATTCTGACTGCGCAAATTTATTAGGCACAAGAATTGCTACTTAAGATAAAACGTCGTAAATCACACGTGAGCGAAATGCCATTATAAGCTCGTGAGAAATTGTATCGCTCGTGCTGGGGCACTCGCGATTCAAAATTCTCACTCGCAAATAATGATGCATCTCTCTCACTTATAATATAATCTACTATAACAAGTATTAACTGAGTTACACCACAGCATTTTATTTTACTACATTCTTTTCTAGATGAATGTTAGGCAACCCAAATTACAGTTGTGATAGAACTGTTGCATTTGTCTCAATATATCGCTAACAAAAACGAATTGATACCATCTTTACTTATAAATATGCTTCCTGTTATCACATATTGTTATGACTACTTGTTTGCGTAATAATACATAATTCCTTGAGTGAGCAAGTATTGTTTCTAATATGCTTGTTATGTGTTCACATCAAATTCTGATGGGGAGTTATTCGTGAGATCCTTCCGTAATTATTATCATCAGCAGCTCATTATAAATGTATATTGTTATCTACAATAATTACAAGAATAATGCTACATATCACGGGAGTTCTGATTTAAAATGTTATATTGACGATATGCTACTAAACATTGTTTACCGTAACACAGCAATGCTTTTATTGCAAAATTCAAAAGACTAATAATAAATAACATAATAAAAAACAAAATTACTTCTTTGCATTAATATATTAGCTACGCTAGATAATATACAGAGTGTAACTGAATGACTTGGCCGAACTTCAAGGATTAAGTCTACTTGTTAGTGAAATACAATTCTTGAAGTTGGTGAGGGATGAGCTGTTTTTTCGCCTATAGGGAATGAACAACTTATGGTATCAATACGAAATTTTACAATAAATTATTATATATAACATTTTAGTAAACTTCGGACGTTCTCAGGATAGGACGTAGTTATTCTTAATTTCTTAATATTTCTGACTGCCGTGGCATTTTTGGATTGTTCAATTAATTTTACAGATAAATAAACCTCTTACTGCAAGTTGGTGAGATGAAGCCTTTTCAAGATAATTTATAAGAAAGCGCAGAGCCGGAGTAAGGATATGTCAGGCCCAGGGCTAATTTTTTTTAGAGGCCCCATTCCCATTTACGCAACGGGTACAAAGGGATATAAATTATTAGAAACCGCACTATATTTTAACCTTCGAATCTTTTCGAGGCCCCCGAAATTCGGTGGCCCGGGGCTGCAGCCCCCTTAGCCCCCCCTTTAATCCGGCTCTGAGAAAGCGTCACATCTCGGCTATGCTAACGAGTCGTTCATATGCTGAAAATAGAGTAATGTTTACACTTAGGGCCGGTTGCAGAAAGCAATGTTAAGTCTGGTGTTAGCTAACATCGCGTCAAAGTGAACAAAATCGTATCAAATTTTGTTTACTAATGTATTAGTTACCATAAGCATTTGAGATTTGATTCGTTTTTGTTCACTTTGACGTCGCGTTAGCTAACACCAGACTTAACATTGCTTTCTGCAACCGGCCCTTAGAGTTTTAGTCTTCCATTTATGAAATCTTTAAGTCTAAATATGTATGGTACAAATGTTTGTAAGAGTCATGTGCCTAGCGAATAGCTTTCTTATATGGAACCAAAGTAGTCTGTCAAATATTGCATATCAGCAGCTTAGAATAATTCAAAACCACAAAATTAGAAATTTTAAGAGCTCAAAGATATTAAGACATTAAGAATAACTATCCCCCAAGTGATAGGGAACATATGGAAAGAATATTACACAGATCTATTAAAGGAAGAAGGAAGAGATAAAGACAAAGATGAAGACAACGCATCAGTAATAGGAGAGGAAGATAAAGGAATAGAATCCCCAACAAAGGCTGAAATAGAAGAAGAAATAAAAAGGCTGCGCAATGGCAAAGCCACCGGAGAGGATACAATTGAAGCAGAATTGATAAAACATGGAGGCAAACAACTACACACACAGATACAACAACTGATAGAAGAAATATGGAAGCAAAACAGGATGCCCGAGGAATGGAACATCGGAATAATCACGCCCATACACAAAAAAGGGGACAAAAAAGATTGCAAAAATTATAGGGCAATAACGTTACTAAATACAACTTATAAAATCCTGGCAAACCTAATTAACAAAAAGCTGAAATCCTACGCGGAAGAAATACTGGGAGACTACCAGAACGGGTTTAGACCAGGCCGATCAACCATTGACGCAATACACACCCTAGAACAAATACTTCAGAAATCGCACGAACACAACAGACAAGTTTACGTAGTATTTATTGACTTTAAGAGAGCCTTCGATGGTATAAATAGGGAAAAAATGATAAAAGCACTAGAAGAACTGGAAATACCACAAAAACTTATAAACCTTCTAAAAATGAGCTTAGAAAACACAAAAGCAAGAGTGAGATTTCAGGAAATAACTACGGATGAATTTGAGATAAGTAAAGGGGTAAAGCAGGGGGACTCAATTTCCCCAACTCTGTTTAATTTGGTGTTAGAAAGCATTATCAGGAAGACAAAGCTAAATCAGAAGAATATCATCATAAACCAAAGTCAAATAATAGCCTACGCAGACGATGTAGCAATAGTCGCAAACTCTGAAGCATTAATAAGAGAAATAGAAAAGATAGTCAAAGAAGCAAAAGAATTTAATATGGATATAAACGAAGACAAAACGAAATATATGGAACTGGGGAGGAAAAACAAAGTAACGTCAAAATACCTGACAGTGCAAACATTTAATTTCGAAACAGTCTCATCATTCAATTATTTGGGAGTGGCCATGGGGCAAACAGGAAAGGAACGTGTAAAAGAAAGAATTCAAAAAGCAAATCAGGCTTACGGCATAAACAGAGCACTACTCAAAAGTACAAAGCTTAGTAAAAAAACTAAAATAAAAATTTACCAGACCTTAATAAGACCTATAATAACATATGCCATGGAAACTACAACAATGAATAAAAAAGAAGAAGAAGACTTGAAGATAATAGAAAGAAAAATAATGAGAACGATACTAGGGCCAAATATAACAAGGGAAGGAGAAAGAAGAATGAAAACGAATAAAGAAATAGAAGAACAACTAGGTGAAGCAAACATTGTAAGACATATAAAAGCCCAACGCTTACAGTGGGCAGGACACATTATGAGGAAAAAACCCACAGAAATAGTCAGGCGAATAACACAGTGGACCCCAATGTGGCCCAGAGCTAAAGGAAGACCTAGAAAAATATGGCGAGAAGAAATAGAAGGAGACATAAAAGCAATGGGAATAAGAGACTGGAAAGCACAATGTAGAGACAGAAAGAACTGGAAGAAAATTACAAACATGGCCAGGACCCACCACAAGCTGTAACAACAACAGAAAAAGAGGATTAATCCACCTCAGGAAAAGGATTCAAAAAACGCTGCGGCGCAGTGTTTGCCATAATCCCAAGGATTGAACGGCTGGATGATGATCCCTCTAAGATCGTCTTTACGAATTGGAAATCTACTAAAACATTACATTTGATTAGTAGTCAGTTATTGCATCTCTCACCAACCCAAAGGGGTTGAATCCCCCTAATGAGGCGTTTCCGGATCCCTGGTCGTAAGAACATTTTTTCTCATTTGAGCGAGTGCATTCAATTCAGCATAGAATAGAGTATGTCGCTGCATTACTTTCAACAAGTAGATAACTAGACTCAACATTTGAGATTGTATTACGATTTTTTACAAGCAAAATCTGCTAACTAAAACCTTTGATTGTAATTATTATAGTTAAAACTAAACTTAATTTTGAATTCATTTTAAAATGTTTAAAATTCGATATGGTAGCTATATTCTGAAATTCTAAAATTCGATTGTTTATAAACGTCCTGGTGGATAAAGTTACTTGGATAATATCACGCAATTTTGATATGCAAAACATGACTCGGTAATTTTTTTTAAAGACTTTGTGTTAATTTGGGTTTAAATGTTCAAATCAGTTATTGTCAAAGTATGCGTACTTTGAAGTGATATCAAATGTACACGTTTACGCTCATTCTACACACAAAGAATCCTGGTAATATTATACTGGCTCACTTAAGGGATCGTTTTTTATAGTTCTATAAAATTTGCCATGTTTTTATGTTCCTCGTAATATTATAAAGATTAATACACAGTAAATTGATATGACACTTATTGCTATTGTGACTGATGTAGAATAAATTCAGTCAATGTACTGCAATTGAGTAATTCAATTAGTTACATAGGACATGTCGCCTCTTAAATGCTGCATCCTTCTAACGGGGACAAAAGCATTACTTTTTGATATGTGGAAAAGTAACCGAGTTAGAATCATTACTTAAAAAATGTGTAATGCAACATGCAGATGCCAGCAGTACTTATTTTAATTTTTAAATCCAGTCAGTTAATACGCTATTAAAGGAACAACCAATAAGCAGGTCCACAACAGATGGTAGTTTGAGTAGTCAGGTATCTATGAAAGTGCATCAAAGGTCAGTGAAGTTTTTATGTGGATTTCACTGTGTTTTTACGAGAAATTTTGAATTGGTATAATTTTGAAAAACTAACATAACTGGTTAGAAAGTAAATAATTAGTTAATTTATATTCTAAATTGCAAGTTAGTCAAGACTGTGATACTTTAGATGTTTATAATTTAAAATTAACATATTGCTTTTAGTTAGATAATTTATAATTTTAATAATTTATAGTTTTAAATGGAAATATTTTGATTAATAGTTATTTAACAAACAAGTATGTTAATGAGAGCGATTAATAATCCAGACATTTATACGCGCGAACGTTACTTTCTGCGAAAAAAATTCTACAAAAACTGCATATTTTCTGGTCGGTCGTAAAAAAAAGATATTAAATTATTTTGAAGCTTAGTTGATTTTTATTGTAAGTGTCAAGTGAAACGAAATGAACTTGCCATAATTTGAAATTTTACTAAGAAATATTTTGAAGATACCTGAATTAAATACGAGTACATTTCTTAAAGCGATGAGATTATACTAGTTATAATAAATTATAAAAGGTCACATGAAATAGAAATTATTGTGAACATAGCCATTTGATTGAGTTGACGGTTTTTCTTTGCTTTGAACTAACTAGTCGTCGTTTGAATTAATTTAAATATTGACATGTCAAATGTCAAAGTAGAAATTGTGAGAAATGCCAATACGATTACGTTGTAGGTATCATGTGGTTTATAGGCTAAACTTCAATACAGCGTCTCCAGTCTTCACGCAAGCGCAATGCTTCTGCAAGTCAGCGGCTCTCAGCCAGTCGTTTCAACGATGAGAACTGGCAAAGTACTAGTGAAAGGTACAATTTACAGTTCCGAACGGCTAAAATGCAGTATCATAGACCACTTCTGCTTCGTGCGCAGGAGCTATAATTTTAGGTTAGCTGCAGTTTAAGATTTGTGTGTACGTAGTACACATTGTTCTATCATTTGTTTGGAAACTACTGCTTTTCGGGGGTTTTCTGCATCCAACCCAGTGGGGACGCTATACTGAAGTTTTCAAGGTATATCAATCATAAATTAAAAAAATTAAATTTTATTTGATACCAAAGGTAAGTTAGCTTACTATATTAATAACACATCAATATAATTTGTTATATACATCAAAAACGAAGGGTATATTGCAAAATAGCATGTAATCTGGTGCTTGATTAAGTAAAAAAGAGGGTATATTGCAAAAGGTTCGATTAAGAGGGAAGATGGTATTGCAAATTGTCGACCAACGTCTAGGACTCGCGAATAAGAGTATATTACAAGTGCTACCGAAGACAAGCTTCGTGGAATTCTGCAAGAGATATATAGCCACTAGAAATAAATACAGTAATATAAAAAGAATAATAATATTGGAAGCAAACTATATTATAGCTTAAACATGTTAATGGAGATCGGTGGATAAATTAGGCTACACTTACTTAAACATTCACAAGATTCCAAAAACGTACTTTTTCTTGGAAAATTATTTAGAGAAGAGTGAAAACGTTTGGCCCTTAGAAATGTTGGACCACTCATAATATCAGCTTTTGATATTTCATTTTCCACTTAAACTCAATTGTAGCCGCAATTTTGTTTCCTTCTATTGCTCATTGAGGAATCCATAGTAAATTGAAGGATCATATGTGTGACAACAATTTTGAACTATCCCAACCTAGTTCACACATTGTTAGCAAAAATGGTGAAAGTTGAACCTTTCATTTCAAAGATTCACGGTCCAAACCTCATTGTTAGAATTTGCTTGGCATGTGTTTCGTTTGCTTTCAGGAAAAAAGCTAAGATCTACTAAGTTATAGTTTTATAAAATAAAAACCACGAGGAAAGATCTTTCTCCGGAGAGAGCTGTAGCTGCGAAGGAAAAGGTCATTGAGGATAGGGAGAGTTTTCTTAAAATGTATGCTCCGAAGATTGGTGATTGGTGATTCTGTGAAAGAAATCTGTTATGAAACCTGTATACCAATATACCAAAGGAGGACGCTGTTCACAGTTTTGACTACTGTCAATTCTGTCGAAAACACAGCTTCTCCTTTCTCCTACCTTCTTGGAGAGTGGAAATGCTGGATGATGGTTGTGTCCTTTTAAGCTAGGTACATGACAACTGAGTTATTCGACACTTCACTTTTGTTGTTGGTTCAGTGCCACCATGAAAGCCACATTTCTGAGAAGGGCTTTGCGTTGCATAGATGAACTACATTATCTTCCTGGCACTCCCGTTTCATTGCAACAATAAGTTGCAGCCTTTAGACTTCAACGTGTATGCTCCGCTACTATAATGTTACCTCTAATAGCAGAATGAAAATCAATCTAAGCAAGACCATGACAATTTACAATATCACTGAACTGACAAATGCGTGTTTCTCAGCATTTAGTGCCAAAAAATTGAAGAAAATAAATTTGCTGAAACGGAAATGTTTGCCTTAAAAAACTGCCTTGTAGATGAAGATTTCACGTACCTCCGCTGAGAACGATAGAAAAATCTTCTGAAACACCAACTAAATCCAAAAAACTATTCGAGAAGTTATTGCAGGCCTAACCCTGAAGACATTCGGCTATTAATGACGCTCCAGTAATGTCTCCAATGCTTAATGCTTAATTATCTTTATGCTCACCTCATCCTTCAATTTGGTTCGAATTATTGCTTACTGAGCTTCGTTTAAAGAGTGTTTATCTTTTCTATAGTTAGCTACATCGTCTGGGTTCAGACAACAAGTCACGATACTTCTTTCACAACCATTACTTTTGGATGGCACAAACTGGCTCGAGTCTTTTTACAAATTTGATATTAATCTTGAGTCCTACAACATGAGCTAGTTTTAAACTTCAATGTCAAATTTAATTTCACGTTTTATATCAGTAGTATTAATCTTTTAACCTTCCTCGTCTAAAAAAAGAGAGTATTGTAATCGTGAAAAAATCACCTTCCGAGATTTCTGTAGGGTCACTTTCAGAGTCCCATCTGCCCGTCTGTCTTTTGGCGGTATAGCTCGAAATCTATTTGCTGTATGAAGACCGCATTTTCTATGCATGTGTACCTGATTCGAAACCAAAAATACTTTCGGTCAAATATATACAGCGTGAACACCTTAAAAATAAAACTCTATTGTTTTTGCTTTAATTCAAGAACTATTAGTTAAATAAAAGTAATATTCTGCACATATCTCAGGTGTTTACTCTTGACGAAAATTGGCATGTTTTGAACCTCTCAGACAGGGTGAACACCTTAAAATAATTAAATTCTTTTTCCCTTTGGTATTTTCAAAATGTTTAGTTTTAAAACTTCCCTTAGAAGGGAAGTTCCCTGTAAAGCCACTTACAATTTTTCTTAATGGTTAATACTTAATACTAAATTGTTCTTTATTTACACCATTATGCCCAAAGCACAATCTTGAGTGAGAAGACGAAGTGCTGAAAATGTTGGTGACACCTGTCAGCTTCACTAACCTGGAGGTATTCACATTCATTTGTTACTAAAACATTAATATACAGTTTCTACCGGGGAACATATACGCAAATGATCTGAAATATTCTCTTCTACTAAACAAGGAAAAACCATTTTAGATTATTTCCGTGATTGCTTCATACGCACATGACGTCAGGGAAAGATTTCTGGTGCGAACTGTAGTTACAACTTTTAGACAAATCCTAACAGCTTTAACTAAACAAAACTTTCGGAACAAAGTGTTTGAAGGCTCTACGACTATAGTTTAAAATGTAGAAACGTCCATAAAAACCGCAATAACAAAGTCGTTGCTAGTTTCTTGGCTACCGAAAAAAAATTAATTTTACAAGGATCAGTCGTGAGGTATCAATACAAAATGTCATCAAAATTAACCCAGATATTTCGCTTATCCTTGTGCCTTACTCGTTAGAGCCCGCGCACTCACACACACACTTTCACACTCTATTGCCATTTCTCCCCCTTGCTATGGCACTATGGAGAAGTAAAAAGCCACGTATATACAGTTTCAAACGTAGTAAATTTATATTAATAGAAACTATAAGTTTTGAGATCATAAGGTCAATAAGTTAAAAGGTTGAATCGAACTTTAATAAATTTTGTAGATAAGAAATTTTAAAAATCATTTCTAAGCGTTGGCGCACCTAATAGAAATGTTATTCACAAAAACTGATGAGGGACAGATTAAATCTTGATTTTTGACAATAAAAGATTAAAAATGTATTATGTAATAACTTACAAATACGATTTTAAAGCTAACACTTACAAAATAAACTGACTGAGAATAAAACTTGAAATTGTAATTCCACAAATTAAATAGAGAAAAATTTACAATTATTGTAAAACAAACATAAATGTTGTTAATGATGACAACATGACAACCATTTTTAACGAAACGCATTCAACGCTTTGCAATTTTATATTTAGCAACACAATTGCCCTTTCTAACCTCGCTTGCGATAAAATATTCTTTCACTTTTATTATTGCTCGAGGCCAGATTCTTATTCGCTTTGCAAATTTGTTTGCTATCTATAGCAGAATATTATTCAATACGCACATTAGAAAAACCAACCATCTAAAGATTATTGTTTGAACAGAAGTGACACAAGGCTAATGCTTTAGGATTTATTTATAAAATTAATTACATTAAAAAATGTTTTGCACTTAATACAAATAGTGCGGATATTGGTTTATTGTGTACAGCCAGATATAGGTACGCTAACTGTTTATAAACTTTGTTTGCTAAAATGAAAGCACGTTGATAATTCTATATATACACAACAGCATGGGCTCACCCACAAAGATTCATTTAAAGAAGCAACACAAACGTAAAATTTTAAAACTAAAACTATATCCACTATTTCAAATGGATCTTGAACAAGAAACAACATTCATCGTCTTCGCCTTCGCCGGTGATTTTCCACTTTACTAGGAAGTTTCCACCAGGAAAAGCCCGAGAAAGCTTTAAATCGTAGGTGTAGGTCTGTTTGTTTCCCGCCACCAAAGGACAAGTCGTTGTTTTGCAAGCGTCCGTTTCCATATTCGCCAAGGGAATATCCATGATGCCGTTAGGCCAATACGCCAAGCTGTGCAAAGTGTCGGAGGAAAAACCTGTGGAAATAGCATTTGTTTAGTTATCGGAAAACACAGAACTGCAATGCATGACCAAACCACCCCTAGTTATCAAACACTTCAACTCACCTATTTTAATCCTGCGCTTAACCCGATCGCCCTGCAACGAGATTCGAATGACGACATCGGTCAGAATTTCAAAAGCGTAAAATCAGTACCCAACTATAGTTCATTTATAAATTTATTATAGAAATTAGAGGATGCCGTTAGTATTTTCTGAACAGTGTACAAACAAAGCTACTAAATTCGAATATTACAGAAGTGACTAGGGCTGGAATTGTTCCCAATATATCGATATATCGAATGAACGATATAGAATTCTTATAATATTCGATACATTCATGTATTCGATGTAATCTTCATATCTATCTATATGATCGTAGCATTATCGGAATGACATCGAATGTTCAACACATTCATGTATTCGATATAATTGATACCTACATTATTGTATACCGTGTGTCCACAGGAATACGCACCATAGGGATAACCAAATAGAATAGAAAGATCGGCTAACGCTGGAATCGCCGGCACGATAAAACGTTGTTTTCTGGCTTCTGACTCGCCACTGTATGAAACAATATTGTTATAAATGGTACAAGAAAAGGGACGGTGGTCATAGCACTGGTTGATATTTATATTCTATTAGCATTATCTTATCTCTATGGTGCGTACTCCTGTGGACACACAGTATAATGCATATATTCGATTAATTGATCTAATTCATGTCGAAGTATATTAAACTTCTTGTCTATGATTTATCAATGAAATGCTTGATTTTTTCATGAAGATACGACTGTATCGTGTGTTCCAAAAAAAAACTCATTTAGGGTAGACCTTGGAAAGAAAGATAGAAAATCTAGTCACGTCTTAACTTAAGTCTGTAAGTAAATGTCAGATTGCATTTTGTTTATGAAAACATCTGTCACTGTGGCAGGCAAAAGTTTATACTGCATTAAGTTTACTCGTATCAAGCAAAAAGGAAAATAAGATGGCATGTACAAAACAAGGAGTGTATTAATCATAACAGTCAATAAAAATTGTTTTTATTTAGTGTTTTGCATATTTTTAGGAAAATAGTTCAAGATCAAGATTTAATTTAGTTCTCTTTGACTTATGGTAGTTTATTTGCTTCAATGGGTATCTATCAAGTTATGGCAAACTTCAATTTGGTCATGGCATGCTGCGAATGAGTTGTTTTTTTAAACACACGATATATTCGTGTTTGTTACACGTATTAGTGTTTGCGATTTTGGAACAGAGTTAATTAATAATACGTAAGTACTTTATTTAATTGCCTAATCGTTCTATGTCAATATTTTTATTTTATAACGTGTTTATCACATATACTTCCTGGTATATTAAAAAAGTCAAATCATTATGTGTAACTTACCGATTTTATTTTCCATTTATTATTATAATTTAAAATAAATAAATAAATAAATAAAAATAAATACATTCTTTATTGTTTCATAGCTTACATAAACAATTGTAAAGGGAGAGTATAGCAAATAGTTTACAGTGAGTAAGCTATAACAATCACGAGGCGAAGTTCAGGAGGTATCCTGTTCTTCCACTTAACCTACTATGTATCGAAATCCGAACTGTGGAATGCCAAAAGATATATTATACTATGTCACTTATAATTAAGTAACCTGACTCTACATATACAAGTACGAAACTCTCATTCCCTCATGACTTTTAATAGGTCGTTTACTGTCGTCTGAACTGACTCGGTAAATGAGCCTTTACAGTCACGGTGCCTGTAAAATGTTTTATTCGCAATCACATTGTAATGTGTCAATTTCATGAAATGACAACAGCTGGGAACTAGATGATTACTTGAAACTAGCCAGGAAATTATTACATACCCCGAAAAATATTACATACCTGAAGAGTGGGGTGTTTCCAGGGTAACAAAACATTGAGTGGGTTGTTTTCATGGTAACAAAAATATTAGCTACATCAAGATATCTATTATTCAGAATTCAATTGTAGTTATTTTTAAAATTAGATGATTGCAAATAAAATAGTATACATACCACGGTGGAAAGTTTCATCCCTGTCTCGAGATAAAGTTAACCTCGACGCTACGCGTCTCGGTAAACTACCTAATCTCTCGACAGTAATGAAACACTTCCCACCTCGGTATGTAATATACTATTCCTGGCGACTTTAGAAGCAGCTTGTTTTCTAATACACACATCCTTTATTAATCACTAATATTAATTTTTACGATTTTCAGTCAGAGGAAATAAAACTCTGTACGCGGCTCGCTTGTAATTAGCCTTTATTGGGGCTCACCGGATTACAGGGCTCGCTCCTACGTCGCTCACCCTGCAAGTTATCCGGCTCGCACATAAAAGCTAATTTACTAAGCTTGTCACGTAAATAACTATTACGTTTTACGTTTTTGTTTTCTATGCCTCTAAGAAAATAGTTTTTAGTTAATTTGACTTTTGTCATTGGTGACCAATCAGGTACATTAGCAATAGCTAGGCATCCAATAAATTTCCAGTGCTATTGCTAATTGGGCGATGTCTGGTGATTGGTGAAATACACTGTATATTCACTATATCTAATTAGTTTTGTTATTATAATATAATGTCTTATCTTCCGTTATCTGTTTATTTTTAAAGGTTGCTGCATGCACGTTATGTTAGTCATAAGTATTCAATACTCATCCTTTGTAATTATTTCTTCAATTTCTTTTTATTTAATTATGTACAAAACATTATTTGTTGAAATATATACTTCTTACATTTTCTGTTAGTTAATAGCTGTCGGTAGTAGTCGATACATTCAACGTATTCTAGTCAAATTTAATATAACCGATATAGTTGATTACATCAAATGTAATCGATATAGTCAATTTATTCAGAATATTCCATATAGTTATATATTCGTTGTAGTCGATATATTCGTTATAGTCGATATATTCGATGTAGTCGATATTTCGATATATCCGATGTAGTCGATATTTCTATATATCCGATGTAGTTGATATATTCGATGTGGTAGATATATTCGATGTAGTCGATATGAGCCCACTAGATGCAAAACTCGGTATTTGCACAAAATACAAAAAGTTAGATAGGTATTGGTATTAATGGATTCGTTGTTTGAAGGACTATAGCATAGTGAAATATTAAATATGCATGATTCGGTATTTTACATTGTATATGCATGTAAAAATCGATGTCAGATGCAAAACTCAGTGAAACTGTGAGCATGTTAGTTGCAAAACTCTGTTTTTATTTAGACCAATCACGACTCAAAATTCACGTCACATGACCCTGTTCACTTCTTGATATGACAGGCGTTTATTGATACTTTGTTAAAGAACCATTACTAAAGTTACTGGAGAATGGACCCAAAATTAGAATTCTACAAAATTAGTGATTGTATTAATGAAGCTGCAGACGAAGAAATCCAAAAAGAAGATACTGAAACTGGCAACGACAATTTCAATGAAAATGAAGAGCTGCAACACTGTAAACAGTGAAACTAAAATTATTTGTGTACTTTTATTTTGTTTGTTTGTTTGTAATGGACAAGCTCTAAGCATGCGGAGTACGAGGTAGGTACCTTAGACACCGACTGCTTTGGTCATATGGTCAAAGTCCACTTAGAATGTTGCCGAGACTAAGGAGTTCCAACCCCTAGCAAGGGATCTTTTATATGCTACCAAGGCGGTCTATATTGTTCCAGGCCATGACACTGGCTCTGTTGCCAGATTGTGTGCTAGGCCATTCCAAGACACACTAAGTTTTGTTTGTTTGAAATATATTTGACATTAAAAACTATTTTGACAAGGCAGTTCATGAAAGTTCCAAACATGCATTTGAAGTGTTACTACATACCAAGCTACAAGACAACTTACGCTTCACCAGTTGCTCCATATGTTAGCGTGTTCAAGTTTCCAACTAATGGAACGGTGGCACAAAAATCGAAAGACATTTTGCATTTACAAAACTGGCAGATTGGAAAAGCTAATGTTGTGTGTGAAAAGCACTAGTAGCGATTTACTTGCAATGGAAAATTAGGTACCTACCCATTAGGAATTATTTTTATATCAAATATTATGGTGAAGTGACGTACTGCGATGTAAATAGCAGTGATTTTATAGATTTTTTTTCAACTGGAATGCATCACAATGACGGGGATAGTGCACTGACAGATTGTTCATTTAGTGACCAAAACTAGTAATTTTTTGTTAAAGTTGGTGCAGCCATGTTGCCAGATTGTGGTAGGCCATTCCAAAGGTCACTTTACAGACCCAGTGTCATGGCCTGGAACAATATAGACCGCCTTGATGCTACTCATCGTAGTAACATGGGACTCATGACTTTACATCACTTCCGAATGATGGCATTCTGTAGAGGTTTTGATCCGAATTTTTTTATTTTGTTTTAACTTTGGACGTAAAAAATAAAAATAGTTCGACAAAAAATATAATTTTTGGTACCGTGTTAATTAAACAATCTGTACATGGTCAATTATGAATTGGGAAAGGTAAAACTTTAATATTGACTTTCAAAATTTGGTCGTTATTCAGATGCAAAACTAAGTGAAACTGTAAGTTAGACGCAAAACTATGTAAGTTAATTTTTAAAACACAGTTTGCATTAAAACTAGGACATTTTCAAGCAAAATAAGAGAATATGGTCTCCGTTTGTGTTAGTGCAATCTATTGGGGCACTTTTGCTGGTCGAGTAGTATAACAAACACGACGTAACAGTTTTTTGCCTCTAGCACAAATTCACTAACAGTGTAAACGCAGAGTTTTGCATCTAGTGGGCTCATATACCCACTGTAGTTAATATATTCCATAAGTAGTTCATATATTGGTATTTTTTAATGCCGCGAATTTCGATCTAATTGCTAACATCAACCGCCCTAGCGTATTTAGATGCGGAGTGTTCTGAAGAGCTGTTGGATATGTGCCGTTTAGTTTTAGATAAGACATAGTAACATGAACAGTCCAACAGAATATGAGGAAGCATAAATAATGTGTTTCGTGGTACTATCAAAGAGCATATACTTTGACGACGTGAGATTACAGTACCCCTTTAACAGATTTTAAACGCCCTTAAGCTTTTAATATAGTGTGCTATTTATTTTGTTTTGCGATTGAAATTACAAAGAAATAAGTATACAAACAATGAAATAAAATAAAACCACGATAAAAAGAAGTAATTGCTATATTTCAAAGCAATGATTACTTGATGCAAACGTATTAGAAATTATGTACTTATTTCTAAAATCGGGGTATTTTCAATGTTTTGACTAAGAGACAATGAGTAATTTTGTCTACCTGGGTTTTGTAACCCAACTTATTATAGTTTGAAGGTTGTGTTAATCTTGGCAACATCTCACGTCAGTTAGAAGGAACGGATTCTAGAAGCATAGCTCTGCTCTGAGATCGTCGAATTCCCTGAGCTATGTTTAACTGGGATCCCTACCGTCAGAGAGCTAAGACCTGGGAGACTAGTGGACGGGAGTTTTTAGGCTATACGTTAAGACTGCCCAGCGCTGAGTCTCTTCTAATTGTATGCTCTTTGGTACTATCAAACTCTACTTAAATGATTTTTTTTGTAGTGATACCTTTGATCAAACTTGTATACCAATCATGTTTGTTATCAGGTTATGTATTTTTTATATTAATTAATTGTGAAGCTTCTGTCTTTTTTACAATCTGTGCAGTAGTAAACCCTTTATTTTTAATTAAATAATACTTCTTGATTTTACTTTTGTTCAAGTCTGACCTGAAATATGTCTGTTGCAGCATCGTTATTGTTTTATATTTTATAATTTAACTTTTTCTCTTTAAGCAGTTATGTTTTTGATAATATACACAATAATTAGTTTTTGACTTTAGTTATTAATAAATATGCAATTGTAATATGTTATCTGACTTTCACAATTAGTATCTATCTATCAGTTTGACTCTGGTAATTCTTGACAAATAAATACGACTTACACTTTTTGTGGTACACTGTTAAAATAGGTAAAAATCACAGCCTGCTCTAATTTCTACGAAATGAACTTTACTCAAAAGCCTAACCCACCACCTGATTAGCTACATAACTGATATAAACGATAAGTCAAAATTCCCTAAATGACAGCGCGATAATTTTTCTCACTTACTGGGGGTGAAGTCGACGTCTATTGCGGCGTTTTTTCCTCGCCTCAATTTGCATGGCTTCTTCTGCGCCGCCTCCGCGCAGGGATTCACACGCACTTCGTGGAGGGTGCACTTGGAGTTGTCTCCTGCGGACAGAAAAGGTACAGTTTCGCATCAAATTGGAAATTGCGAACGCAGCCGTAAGGGAAAAATACACAAAGGCTGCGCCCGCTTGATTATAATACGACCCAAATAAAAATATGTTGTATTTCGGCGCTCCTACGTGGTCTGGTTTATAAAGAAACACCCATAAAATGTTGAAAATTTCTTAAAATACTGGATCGAACAACATGAAATATTTCTATTTTTTATTTCAAGTTTAGACATACATGGGTAGTCTGGTATATTTGACCAACTTTTGACAATATCAAGTAGTTTTAGGGAATCCAGCCAATTCTTATGATTGTATCGTGTGTTCCAAAAAAAAAACTCATTTAGGGTAAGCCTTGGAAAGAAAGATAGAAAATCTAGTAACGTCTTAACTTCCACTAAATTTCAAATAAGCATGTAGTACTTGCTACTATGCCCATAATTGGTCGAAACAAAGTCATCATTACAACCATCTGAAAATCAAATATTTTTCCAAAATTGTCAATTAGGACATTCGGTATAAATCCTAAAAGTATAAAAGGAAAACTGATAAATAGTGGATAAGAATTATGGCTTTCAACGTTTATTTGTATTATATGTCTGTAGGTGAATGCAGATTGTGTTTATGAAAACATTTGTCACTGTGATAGGAAAAAGTTTACACTGCAATAAGTTTACTTGTATCAAGCAAAATGGTAAATAAGATGGCATTTACACAACAACAACGAGTGTATTAATCATAACAGTCAATAAAAATTGTTTTTATTTAGTGTTTAGTATATTTTCTAGGAAAATAGTTCAAGTTCAAAATGTAATTTAGTTCTCTCTGACTTGTGGTAGTCCATTTGCTTCAATGGGTATCAGCCAAGTTATGGCTAACTGCAATTTGATCATGGCATGCTGCGAATGAGTTTTTTAAACACACGATACTGATTAAAAATACGATAGATATAATTAAGTAAAAACATAATTTTTTATAATTACTGTATCTCAACTGTGTTTATAACACATAAGCTTGTTTTTATTTTACTTTATTTACAAAATAATTTTTCCTGGATTTCTGCCCTATAAGGGAGCTAAAATACGTAAAATTATCCCCAATATTTAAATAAGACACAAGATTCCAAATATTTTTTATTGTTAACAATTACGGCTGTTGGCGATAAACCTTACTTTACATTCGCCCTGTATATTCTGTATGGCGTAATTTGGTACTAACATATCACGTCTACAATTATGACATTCTAAACGAGTACATAGTATATACTGTCTTTGTTATTGAGCAATCAATTATTTAAATTTTTGCTAAATGATTTTCATTCGGTTCCGTTATTTGTAAAATTAACCAAACGCCTATTTCTACAGAACTATCATAAATAATTGAAGACTCGAAACCGTGACATTTGAGAATTTAGTGAATTTAATGTTCTAATCTTGCATGTAATCACCGATTTGGCATTTTTAATCATTACCGTTCGTGGTGTACTTTTTGAATTCTCACGTGTTTTTTTCTAATTTCTTTTTTAACCGATTGTGTTAAATGGGTTGCCTATATTAGGTGGCCACGTGGTTTTCCATCTACAAATAGTTTAATATTAATTTGGATTTGTCTTTCGATTGGTTTTATAATTGCAATTGCGTTAGAAGTCAGTTATAAAGCATAATACAAACGTTTTCGTTTTAAATAAAATATCAATTATTAAAAACGTTGCTGTCTGTTTACCTATTTCAGTTATTTCAAATCTAAACAAAGGTTTATTTCAAAATTGTTATCATATATGTGAATTATGAAAATAAATATCGCCTTCAATCACAATAACTGCATTAATATATACAATTATTTATACGTATGCAATGACAAAGCAATTTAAAAGTGGAAGTGCCACAACAGACAAATATAAATTAAAAAATAATTGTTACATATTGTCGAGAAAGTATAAATATACCATACTGTTTCGAAAATGGTCTAGGTAGCAACAAGTTATTTGAATAGAAAGATTATTCAAAATTGATACAAATCTTTGTCTCGTTTTTATTGATAACTATCCACTGTACTACTTAAAAATATATAAACAAATGTAAGATTATATGATTAAGTAGATACATTTGCTAAATAGATCATGAAATGAACAAACCAATTTCATCGAAGTGTTCCCTGAAGCTATTGTCTTAAGATTGCAATCTTGCGATAAAGTATTGGAATTTCTAAATGTACGATTTGTACTTGGCAATCTGCTATTATGCAAAACAAAGGTCAACTTTCCAAAGGTTTATTAAATTGGAATAATTATTATCTATTATTATAATAATATCTACGGAAGGTAATCAAAAGAAAAGCATAGAAACTGTAACTCAAATTGAGAAACTGTGAAATCAATTAAATAAGAAACGAACTTTGATACTTAATTTAAACCTAAAATTTAATTTTTGTAGGAATTATCTACACAGGGTTTCATCAAAGTATCTAGACATGACTTACCCACATGCTCAAGCATTCTTGTCGTAGGCAAATATATTATTTTAAAGAACTTTAAAGCAGAATTATTCCATAATAAAACACATTTGGTTATACATAAGTTAAATGGTCTTATTTTGGGAATCAAGCTATGTCCTCATATTTTCGGTACACATCGTATAACTATTCAGGCACAAAACTTAATCTCGAATTATACTATACCTCTTTGCACATGCCACTAAAATGTGGGAAGATAAGATTTTATAAACTGCGTATATTAATTATGTTATGAAAAAAATTATATCATAAGTGATATAAATTTATTGATAGTATCATTTGATACATTACATAGCAGTATTTATAAAGTATCCACATTTAATTTTTAATTTAAAATGAAAAGATTAAAAGCTTAAATTTCAATTTTACATAGAAATATATCAAACATCACATATCATTAAAAATTTAAACTAATATCCAAATGTTCTAGCATTCACAGCTCATCAATTTGTCAAAGTGTAAATCTATAAATCCAGAATTCACCAAATATAGAAAATACTCACCACAATTTTCAAACGACACAATTTCGCACCATACAGCTGAGAAGAGGGTTAAAATGGCGAACACCAGGATGATGAGTTGATTCGACATTTTCAATAAGACTAGATTTTATACTACCGCTAAGTTTCAGATCTCACGTCCAACTTAGCTTTTACATTTGGTAGAGCAAGTATTATATGAGTTCTTCTTCCCCGCAGTTGATAACAGTTGCGAGAATCGTGCAATGGTGGGAGGGTCCCTGCTGATTAGTATTTTTAAACTTTCAAGTTTTCTTATCAGGAGCATTCCTAAATGATCCTCAAGTGTAAAAATAAGGCTGGAGTCAAAACAGAATTCCAGACTATATTTTTTGTTAGTAGATATTAAATAATAGAACTTCTGATAAACTATAAAGTCAAGAAAAGCAAGGTTATGAATTGAAGCAAAATCTTCCATTTCCAGCTCTGGCAGTTTGTTCTTGTGCACTAGATGGGATTATAAATTTGCATATCACACTTAATTAAAATTCAAGGTAATCAGCGTTTCCGTTGCAAAGGGATACGATAAAATTCTCAAGGTTACAAGAGGTTATTTCGCCCACACCTCAAAGTAATCTAGATAAGAGTATTATATTTATTCTTAGAAATTTAAATTTCAAAACTTTACTATAGATTACTAGATATAATTATTAATAATGTATAACAATTCAGCTTCAGGGAATTTACATTTCTGCCTGTATTAAGATAGTACTTTAGCTATTATACGAGAGCGGGATGATAATTGGTTAGCCCCACGTTTTCAAATACATATATATAACTGTATATTTAAAAATGCCAACTTTCATCTTTGAATTGGCAACACTGAAATATATATAGGGGAGTCAATCTGTGAAATAGTTTGATATTAGCAGCTGTTTGAAGAAAACGTATGTTGTATTTGTTTAACAATGAAAACTAGTGACCATTGTGCGGTTATTTAATTTGTGTATACAAAAGTCTTAAAATGTGTACATTTTAAGTAGACGGAAAGTGTACTGGGTGAATGTGTTCCATCATCTACAACCGAAAAAAACTAGGTGGTTAAGTGTAACTGGGTCCAAGATGAACACCGCTCTGAACGCCAAAGAAATGGTTAGCAAAATCCTCGATATGGTGTTGAAAGACAAACAACTGAAATTAAGTGAAATAGCTAATGTAGCTAGCCCCAAACAGCTGGTGTGCGATTGTTGCCGCGTTTGCTCACATTCAACCAAAAACGTGTTCGAATGCAACTTTGACAAGTGTTTGAAAGTTTTAAAAAAGCATGCAACTGATATTTTATGCATTGATTTGTTATTACTGATAAAATTTATACCCCAGGGACAAAATTGAAATTAAATCAATGAGCAGAACCTAGATTTTTGGCTCCAGGGAAAGCAATGACTCTAAAATCAGCTGCCATGGTGATTGCATCGGTTTTCTGCAAAGCAAAAGAGATTTTGATGATCGATTACCTTCCACAGAAACAAACTAACAGTGAATGCTATGCCAATCCTTTGGACCAATTGCATCAAAATATTCAACAAAAAGGGCAAGGTTTTGCGAATTAGATAATGACAGAATAATGCACTTCATGAGTGTTACTGCAATTGATAAAGTCGGCGAATTAAAGCACGATCTTTTTCCGCATTTACCTTACTTACTCTATTTGGCTCCCTCAGACTTCTACTTCTACTCTAAGGCCAAAATGTTCCTAAGTGGATAGAACCTTGAGTTAAGCACCTTCCATCATGGGATCCAAAGCCTCAGAGTATCGTTAGACAAAATTTTTTGAACGTTTAAGGGGCTATTTTAAAAAATAATTTTGAAAACATAAAACTGGTCTTTCATTATTAAGCTAAATTATCATCTCGTCCTTGTAGATAGATAGAAAACAAATAACATTGAGCCACTTTCTAAAGTGTATATTTGATCTGAGTATCTCTATTTCAGCAAATTTGCAATAATAAAGGTTCCAAATGTATTTGTGTATTTACGTATCTATTTGCATAAATCTTTGCCCCGTCTCCTATTGCATAACCTCAGAAGTTTACAATGACGCGAGCGAAAAATAGACGAATACTTCAGACTGAGATCCAATCTCTATTATTTTTTGGAATTGATTAAATCATTTAATTGTACTTCATCGTATGCTCAACTGAAGTAAGCAGATAAGTAAAAGTCATGCAGCTATAATGTGCACGTGCATTGTATAGTTTGATACAGGTTTGCAGTGTCATCTCCATAATAAATAGTTGAATAGAGCCTGACATCAATAGTAGGAATTGGAATTGTTGATAATTAAAGAAAACTATTTTACTAGCATAGGTATTGCTATCCATTCATTCGATAAGTTAAAAATGTCAGCGGACACGAAACGGACACATTGTTCTAACCAAAACTACATTTCTAATGAAAATAATCAAAATTTGCATACGCTCTAAATAAATTTTCTAAACGGAAATATAACTCAGATTTCAAAAGTAACTCATCTAAACGTAAGCCGAAAAGTGATTTAGTTTTTTAAATGCGAATAGTTCAAGTTTTTCTAGGTTCTTATTTAAATAAAAACGGAGAATTAAAACTATCTTAATTGATTGCAAATAAAGTATATTTTTTGCCCATTTATTTTACGTTATACAACATGCTGTAATAAAAGTGCAGAACATGTACTTTGTATCTGTTACATAATAGTCATTTATGTAACTAAATAGACACGAATCGGAATCGGAGAAAAACTAATATAGGCTCTAAGGCCCTGAACACACGGGATTCCGTTTCCCAGATTCGGTATGCGGGATACAGAATCCGAGTCTGTTCAGACACGGCGACTGAATCTCAGACGCGGGCCTTCAGTCACTTGCAGTGCCGTGCTGTTATGGACCTAGCATTGCTGTTCTTTGTTTCTGTCGAATTAGGCTGAAAACACACGAAGCGGTTCAAGCCGAGTCGGCGGCCGACTCGGCCCATAATTCTTATGTATAAAAAGCGCTCGGCGTACGCGCTACATGACGCAGCGTGTGTTTTGTCCGCTTTAAATACATGGAGTCGACGGCCGAGTCGGCAGTCGACTCGGCCGCCGACTCGGCGTGAACCGCTTCATGTGTTTTCAGCCTTAGTCTAGAAGTGCTGTATTTAAAGTCAGGGATTGGGCTCTACAAAGCTAATAAACTTTTCATTGTCAAATAATGTACGCTCTATGATCGTTGTATAGTAAGGAACGCCTTGCTTATTCGATTTAAATAGAAGTTGAAGAAAATCTGCTACGCCTATGACATGATATCATATGTTCTGGCTGGCAAAAGTAGGCGTGTCCAGGCCGTGGTACACGTGGACTCATATCCTCTATATGCTTCAATGGTAAATCGGTATCCGAGATACAGAATGTGTCGCCGGCGGCCGATTTTCCTTATCTCTCCATTTCGGCCGCCGGCTACAAATTCTGTATCTCGGATACCGATTTACCATTGGAGCATATAGAGGATATGAGTCCACGTGTACCACGGCCTGGACACGCCTACTTTTGCCAGCCAGAACATATGATATCATGTCATAGGCGTAGCAGATTTTCTTCAACTTCTATTTAAATCGAATAAGCAAGGCGTTCCTTACTATACAACGATCATAGAGCGTACATTATTTGACAATGAAAAGTTTATTAGCTTTGTAGAGCCCAATCCCTGACTTTAAATACAGCACTTCTAGACTAATTCGACAGAAACAAAGAACAGCAATGCTAGGTCCATAACAGCACGGCACTGCAAGTGACTGAAAGCCCGCGTCTGAGATTCAGTCGCCGTGTCTGAACAGACTCAGATTCGGTATGCGGGATACAGAATCTGAGTCTGTTCAGACACGGCGACGGAATCTCAGACGCGGGCCTTCAGTCACTTGCAGTGCCGTGCTGTTATGGACCTAGCATTGCTGTTCTTTGTTTCTGTCGAATTAGTCTAGAAGTGCTGTATTTAAAGTCAGGGATTGGGCTCTACTAAGCTAATAAATTTTTCATTGTCAAATAATGTACATTCTATGATCGTTGTATAGTAAGGAACGCCTTGCTTATTCGATTTAAATAGAAGTTGAAGAAAATCTGCTACGCCTATGACATGATATCATATGTTCTGGCTGGCAAAAGTAGGCGAGTCCAGGCCGTGGTACACGTGGACTCATATCCTCTATATGCTCCAATGGTAAATCGGTATCCGAGATACAGAATGTGTCGCCGGCGGCCGATTTTCCTTATCTCTCCATTTCGGCCGCCGGCTACAAATTCTGTATCTCGGATACCGATTTACCATTGGAGCATATAGAGGATATGAGTCCACGTGTACCACGGCCTGGACTCGCCTACTTTTGCCAGCCAGAACATATGATATCATATCATAGGCGTAGCAGATTTTTCTGCAACTTCAATTTAAATCGAACAAGCAAGGCGTTCCTTACTATACAACGATCATAGAGCGTACATTATTTGACAATGAAAAATTTATTAGCTTAGTAGAGCCCAATCCCTGACTTTAAATACAGCACTTCTAGACTAATTCGACAGAAACAAAGAACAGCAATGCTAGGTCCATAATAGCACGGCACTGCAAGTGACTGAAGGCCCGCGTCTGAGATTCAGTCGCCGTGTCTGAACAGACTCGGATTCTGTATCCCGCATACCGAATCTGGGAAACGGAATCCCGTGTGTTCAGGGCCTAAAAGATTACTTAACATAAAAGTAAAGAAAACAATGCATGCATTAAAAAGCACGAAAGCTAACAAAGCACCGGGTTGGGATAAGATCAAAATAAACATGTTAACTCGCGGTGGTGATAACACGTTGCTACAGGTAATATCTATTTTACTAAATGAATACATCCAACGGGGTAAAATTTTTATTGAGTAAAGCAATGCTACGGTGATCCACCAAACTGGAAAGTTGACAATGAGAGACTTAAAACCCATCAATTGATGAGCTATGGCACGTTTATAAATTATTCACTATGGTAATAACAAATCGACTTACACAAAAACTAAAAGAGAATCTGAAAAAATTACAAAATTATAGACCACCTGGTAGCAATGTATTACTGAAAACACCCTCGCGGACAAAGAAAATGGTGAGTATTGTCTTGACATTGCTCCAATTTTGACACATTCTTTGGCCTCTTTTCTTCTGACATTTTCTGCTGAAAAGACTTAATTTTCATATTTAAAGATGTAGCCAACCATTTATATGTTTTTATTGTTAATTAAGTGTATTTTATCATAAGCAAATGTGCTCCCCTTCGACCCTGTACGTACATCGGTTTAATTTGTGTGGGTGCATCGATAAACGCAACTATCAAGGCTGCTAGCGGGACGAGGATATTTTCAGCTTAAGCAGATTTCAAGGAGAACAATCCAGTCACGGGCTCGCCTTAGTTGGGGGCGGAAGTACCTACGACTCCTGAATGCATTATGCGAAATCGCCCTAAGGCGAACTACATAGAAGCGGCTTAAACAGCCTTGCAGTATTTGATTTTGTTGCCTAAGTTTTGAGTGCACCAAAACAGCGTTTGCGGTACCATCAAACGCCATTTACATAGTGTGGCCGTGCGTACACAAATTTGCGTCACACCCAGTGGTGCATTTGTTACTTGACGTTAGCTGTCGTTGAGATCCTAGAACGAGAGGGCGGGATTTCTCAGCAGCAACTTTCCACCCATCACGCACTTCATGGTTTCGATGACGCAATTCGAGGGCAGTCAAATGCGCAACTCCGCAATCCTCATTGCCAACTTCATGGTAAAGTTGATACCAAAAATGCTTGCAGTTGCGCGATGAAGTTCGCATCTAGTTGCGTTTAAATAGCGCTTAAAGAATGTGCCTATGTGTACAAATCGCGTCCAGTTTTAACGCAAGCGAATACGAACAGGGTCGGATTCAGATAAGTACCGGCTCCAGGAATTTTTAACATTTGCGCTTTTAAAAACGGTTATTACGTTTGCACTTTTAAAGGCAGTTATTTCAGCGTGCTGTTTTAACGCTGTTTTAAACGTACATGTCAGTAGTTCAAGCTATATTGCACGTAGGTTGTTTTAAGAGTTAATTTTGTTTTCTTAAGATTTACTTTATGGTTTTACATCTTTTTTCAAGTCAATATATTTGCGTAAGCAAATTTGTTTTTTTTTGTTTATGTTGGTTGAAGTCAGTTTCAGTCCGAGAACACTACAAGAGTGAATCAGTTTGTTGTTAAATAATGATTATTTGCAACTACGACTGGATTAATTAAGAGAGTTTCATGTTCACTGAGCTAAACACAAAAGACAAATAATTATTCAAATATTAAGGCGTTTCGATATGTTTGACAACGGCGGGCTTCGAACCACAGCAGGACTATAACGTTGACGAAAAATGTTATGCAAATTCATTGCACAACACCATCCTTGTGAAGAACACAGATTTAGTACATCACACCACTAAGTATCCCAGTTGCTTTAATAGCTTCAGCTCCAAATTTCGTTTCAATGGAAGAACCAGTTCTGGAGATATTGTTGTTCGTTGGATGCTAGAACGACAAAGCATTTATATGCCTTAAAAGTTCAAGAATTGACCATTTATCAACACATTAATCCAAAACATAGCTAATCAAGCAAACGCAACACATAAACTGCATGAGAACATAGAGAAGGTGTTGCTTATAGGAGGAGTGAAACGGGAAAACAGAATATCCCCAGAGCTAGTTAACATTGTTGTTGATGATTTTCCAGGAAGTACAGGTTACGAAAAATTATTGTACAGAGTCGAGATAGTTAAACAATAGAAATTAAAAGAAAAATACTGCTATCATGAGCAGCATGGGGTAATCTTAGTCATAGCATACCCCTACATCGGAATAAAAATGCCTTTACACCTAAACTATTTAATACATCCGTTTTAACAGTGATAAGGTATGCTGCTGAAAATTTGATAATGTCAATGTCAATGTCTGTTTGTTAACCACTGAGTTTTTTGTTCCTCCACCATTTTATTGGCGACTCAGTCTTCTTCTTCCGGAAGAAGATTCATCTCTTGCTATTTCTGCTATTCTGGTGTTGCGCATACTTCTAATACACCCACTCCACTATCTTTGTCGGTTGTCTACCTAGTTCACTATAGGTTCGATGTTATATGTTTCTCGTATGTTGTTTTACACATTTGCTCGAATCTAATTTTAGTTGCTATTTTTCTAATATCTGCTTTGCTTTTGATGTTTTTTGTCTTGCTTCGGAACCATATGTCATATTGCATCTTATCTCGGTGTTGGTTTCTGTGTTTAAGTGCTTGCTCCTCCAGATTGGACCTTAATGTTTCCGTTACAATTACTATGGAGCACTTTGCATAATTCAGTTGTTGAATCAGGAGATTGTGGGGTGATTAATTTTCTACTGCTAATATAGCGTCGTCAGCATAACTCAATTCTTATACTTTCTTTCCCCATCAAGTATCCTTCGAAGTTCATGGCGCTCTCAATAATTGTATCCATAATTAAATTAAACAGAAGAAATCTTAACGAGTTCTCCACCTAATTAAAAATATGCATATATTTATTAAAAGTAGCACAGAGAACCATGAAAAGAGCTATGATGGAACTGCCCTTGAGAGATCACAAGACGAAGAAATACATCAGAGAAAGGGCTAAAGATACGTACATTATATACTGGCGGCCTCTTTGCAGTGAAAATATACCTGCCACGTAGTAGCAGCAGACACAAATCAGTGGAATAAGTCAATTTTACAATGAAGACCTTAAACCTTCAGTAGACCGAATGGAAGACCGTCTATGATAAGATGGTCTTCAATATATCTGTTTCTGTCTTGTGCGAGGCGGAACAACTGTTCAGCTGGTAGTCCAGTCACAGTGCATCCATTTTTTAACCACGACATGCATCTTTGAACTACTCCTCTTTTACCCCTTGTCTACAAGATCCATTATAAGTTGTAGTATATAATACTTATTATTATTACAATTTTACTATATGTTATTAGGCATTACATGGCCTAAGTATTTCTTCATTCGTTTCCATAGCAATCCATGAACAAAATATAACATCGCACTGTTTTCCATCTAAAGTATGATCAAAAATTACTTTCATCTAGTATGGCTGCGGAGTAGTTTCTAATTTATGAATGCAACTATGTTTATACTTAAATGTCATCCTAACGTTTGATTTTTAAGGAACTATTCCATAGCCGTACTAGATGAAAATAATGTTTGACTATACTATACTTTCATATGTTATTCCCTATTGCAGAGAGATTTTCATCTTCATAGATGAAGTCCAGTTATGAAGATGTTTAAAAAATATATTTGATGATTTAAGAGAATTTCATGGCCATTGTCATTAAGTAACAAACGACTTCCGAGATTGGACCGTGTCATTATTGAGGAAGAGTTTCACGTCTGGCGTGGTTTATACGTTGAGTTACCGTGCTCTTTTGATTTTCCTCCTGATGAAACTCCTTACGAAATTGGGTGAAACGTTGAGTTCTTCGACCTCAATAATGATACGATGACACGGCCCAATCTCGGAAGTCGTTTGTTACTTATATATTTGATATTCTTAGGTCTTTCTCTTGACAAAATTGGAAAGACGATCTCCTAGCGGATTTTTTGCGCCCAACTCGAATCCTCCTAGTTTATCACTTCTTCTGCCTTTGCCAATTTTTAGAAATCAAATCGCCCATAATTATATTTATCTTCATCAGTGTTGTTATATACTCCTATCAAATCAATTTGAATATCGTTAAGAGCTTTACTACCGCACTCTTTTTTACAAAACAAAGAATACATTAAACCAGAATTTTGTATTATTAATATCTAATATCTTAATCGGGGTTATAGACTATCAACCAAATTAATTATACTATCGTTAAGAGCTTCATTATCGCACTGAGTGCGGTAATATCCATATTACTCATTACTCAAGCTCTTAATGATACTACAATTAATTTGGTTAATAGTCTATAACAACACCGATTAAGATAATGGATATTAACGATACAAGTTTGATTATGAGCATCTTAACGAAACTAGTTTGATTGCCAAAAACGAGGCGGTGAGCCAAGTTCTGCTGCAATCAAACGAGTGTTGTTAAGGGCCATAAGCAAACGTGTACTGTTCAATATTTTATCTTCATCAATAAATTATGGTTTAATGTATTATTGTAATGGATATTACCGCACTCAGTGCTGTAATGGATAGATATTACCAAACTCAGTACGGTAATATCCATTACAATAATACATTAAACCAGAATTTATTGATGAATAAAATATTGAATAATACACGTTTGCTTATTGCACTTAGCGAGACTCGTTCGATTGCAGCAAATCTCTGCTCACCGCCTCGTTTTTGCAATAAAACTGGTTTCGTTAAAATGCTTATAATCAAAATTGTATCGTTAATATCTATTATGTTGTGTTTCCGGGTTAATATATGAATATTGTCAAAATCTTCATGAAACTGTTCTACGTCATCGTTATATCTTCTTTCTCGCGTAGGAGCATACACTTCCATAATATTCGTATTTAAATTTTTGCCATAAAATTGTATACGACAAAGTTCTTACCATTTTATTTACTTCTCTTTCTATAATGATTGCTACGCCGTATTGGTGTTGCCCTTGTTTACTGCCTGAGTAATTAACTACGTGCTGATTTATTTTTTAACCTTCCGCAGTCTGGTCATATAGATTCTGATATGTTTAATTTTAGGCTTTGCATCTCTTGTACTTTTCCCGCCTGAAGAAGATTGCTTACATTCCAAGTAGCACATCTATATATATATTATGTTGTGGTAGCATTTCAAGATTGCTAGATTGTTTGTTAAAGTTAATCCAGAGGTATCAGATTATTTATAGAATAATAAAAATACCTAATTACTAAAACGTACAAAATTGAATTTAAGTAGTAAAAGAACACCATAATTATTCAAAATTTATTTAATAAATTACAGACTAAAATTCAAATCCAGTAATACAATTAAGATTTTTACAGAAAGGTTCTAACATATAGATTAAATAATGTTTGAATTAGTAAAGATAATTATTTGGACATATCAGAGTTCAAGTCATAGTTAATATTAGATAACAATCAGAATAAGCAGGTGGAAAGCAAGTCGAATAAGTATTTGAAAAAGTCAATTAAAATGGGAAATATAAATAAATTGTACTAATATGTAATTTAAGAGTGTTGATTTCAAAAAATTCCTAAATTAGTATTACTATGGCGAAATGAAATTTTCAATAACAACAAAGTTTTTTATTCTAAAATGTAAACGTATTTTTGGTAAAAAGCAAAATTTGATAATAAAATCCTTTTATGAAATGATTTTATTTATCTAATTGTCATGTAAGAGGGGGTACTAAATAGTAAATTAACGAGATGACGAAAAAGTGAATATTAAAACAAATGGTATAATGGGCTAATTGGAGAAAGAATTGAATGGTAGTGGTACAAGGAGAAGTTGAACGGCTGCAATCTACAAAATGGTCTTTTCTGGAATTAGTAATGGGAAGGCTACGTTTCATTATCGACATTTACACTTGAATTGGATTAGAGGATGCTGTACTGAGTTTATTGTTGGTTATATTGAATAAAGGGCATTGTAGTCACTGATAGTAGACCTCATCGAGCTACTTTTTGTGAGTTATATGTATCTTGTTAGATTTGGATAAAAGGCATTGCCGTCACTGGTGGTGGACCTTATTGAGCTTCTTGGTGGAAGTGAGAAGTATCCTGTCGTATTTGGATAAAAGGAAATTGCAGTCACTGGTAGTTAATTACATCTACACTTGTTATGGGGCAGTAAGGCGACTCCTGCAAACAGGAAGTTTGCAGTGTTGGTGTTCACAATGAAGCTGCATAAGGAGCAATTAAAAATAATAAGTTAAAATAAAGTGAATCAGGTATTTTAAGAAACTTCTTGCGTTTTTAAGTTTTTTAAAATGATAAGAATTGTAACATGATTTTGACTGACTTTTCACGTTCATCATTTTTGACGTTGACAGTTATGGAACTGTCATATTTTCTTAAGTAATTTTCATTGTACTAATCAACTGTCAACTAATAGTTTTGATAATGCATGAACCTAACCTTATTTGAGAGTGATTGTTCTACTGAAGTTAGCAAAATTAATAAACTCAATAATCAATAATTTATATAAGAGGGCATATATTTTACATAAATTCATCTAAACAGAAAATTGTTTCAATTTAAAAATAATACCCTACAAGCTTATATAGCCTTTGTTCTACTCGAGCTAGTTAAATTAAATAAACTAAAGAGAATCAGTAAAGGAAGGTGGGTTATAACAATATGTTTCATCGTATTCAACCAGACGATGCTTCTCAGCTTCTCACCCTTGCTCAATTCAATGGGCGCCGGTACTTAAGGCAATTTTTAGTTCACGTTAGTGATAAAGAAGTAATTTGATTGATAAAATTAACAATTGAACTGAATTTGAAACGAAATACAGCAAATTGCAGAAATGGGATGTAAGAAACGTATATTCGAAAATTGACTTAAATGCTCATAAAGAAGAAGTAGAAGAACTTTCGTAAAAAATAGTAAACCATAATATAATAATCATAATGAAAATAAATTAAAGACATAGCCCGCTTCAACTTAAAACAGTTAATAAATTGGAGATGATATAAATATATGGACAATTATATTTGTTCTATTATGCTGGCTGGTTGAATAGCACTGGAGGAAATATACTTCGCTAGTGTTATTTACTACTCTCTTTCGTTGTTTCAAACATTTACTGAACACCACAATATAGCATCATCAAAGTATGACAGTTTGGCTAGTAGTAATATACAACCCACGAAATCAAACTTCCTAGATTGATGTAGCAGTAATAATGTTGTTGGAGATCATTGCTCGAAAACAATAACAGCAGCATTAAAAATTTCTACAACTGGCAAAGTACTATACTTCTGTCAACTGTTCGACCATATGTATAAAGTGAAAGGATGAAATTTATAAGTTTTTCTAAATATTCGGCAATTAAAATCACCAAAATTACAAATAACGCAGAGAAACGTATCTTAAGTAGGTGTTATTGTTTTCAAAAACAGAACTCGCAAATCTTAGAAACTAACGAACCAGATTAATGTTTATCTCTCACTCTATAGTCTGATTTAATAAACGATAATAACATCACGTGATGGTGCTTGCACTTACGGGTATACTACACATGATTGTACTATCAGGTTTACAACTAAAACCTTTAATTCTTATAATTGTGATTGGTAGAGATCGGAATTTTATGAAACATTAGGTTTTTTAACACAACTATTGAGTCATTGAACAGCTTACACTTCAAGAATTCACTTAACGCCTATTATTATTGTAATAAGAATAATGATAATAATAAAAATTAATCTTGCATTGCAGTGCTACTTAGCATTTTCCACCCATTAAACGTATATGTTCCATTCCTTTTACAAAAGAGTTTCATATTCAGAAGCGTTATTCATGTTTGGGTAAAATTATTATTTTGTGAAAGTCTCTATATTCTAATAGAATTTGCACGTTCTTTATTTTATTTTTCTGATTGTTGCTATTATTTTATCATATAATCGAATTATTACTTAGTATGGGTAGCTTGCGTATAACTTGAAGGTAATTGGTAAGATTTAGTTATGGAAAAACGCATATTAATCAACCGTCAAACATTTTAAATAAATTAAACCAAGATATAGCCAACTAATAGAACAGTTTCAAGTCGTTGAAAATTTGCACAAGCATTTCTTCTCTGCTACTTGTACTACATTACCAACAACGGCAACTGAAGATACTTGACCGAACTAGAAGAGGCGCAGGAAATTCAATTAAAATGTATTCCAAAGTTCAAATTTGTTTCTATAATATTTTCTTATGTACAACGTGGTTGGTTTCTAGTGATATAAAAGTATTTTAGAATTTTCATAATATAATGAAACATCCATATTCTACATATTTTAAGGTGTTCTCTTTATATTTTAATAAATAAATGTTGCTGGAATGATGTAACATATTCTAGTAGTTGTTTGCGTAAAACTCCGAACTCTAGTGATTACAAACGCAGCAGCAAGTGCATATGTACTGAAAGGGACGTACACGTTGTTAGCAGAAACAGTGACCGATAACTTCTGACCTATATGAGTAAACAAATACTTTGACCAGTAAACATGACGCGCTGTTGCATATGTATAGGAACAATTTATTCATACATGATTGTGTACTCCGTTTATCAAATTGGTTACGGAAGTGGCAAATTTGTTGAAATTGTTTTCAAAACTGTATCACGAGGAAAAATAATCTAATTATTATAAAAATAATGTTTGTATGTTGTGATGACTAATCTACCAACAATTATATCGAAAAAGACGAAATAGACAAATTAAAAGATTTTTCTTTCGAAAATGCACTAGAACACGTGAATTTACTTATTAATACAATACTTTAACTTGATTCCATTTCTATTTCGCGATAAATTAAGAGTAGTAATATCGAAAATAATGATCTCGAAACGTGTATTAGTAAGTAAGAAGTATTCAAAGGAATTTATGCAAAAGCAGGGGCGGACTGGCAAGGAAAAGGCCCGGGGGGACTTCAGCCTTAAAAGGCCCGTGCCCATTTGTAGAAATCTGGATACTTAGCTATTAATGGGAAATGCAGAAGGTATGTAGCAAAAAACACAACTATAGTAAAAACATGTATTTGCTATCTTAATACAGAGTTAGTAAGTTAGAATATTGGCAAAAAGTACAGATAAGTTTTTAATTTTTTCCAAAATGTAATAAAAATCGACAGACTCAAGGACATCTTTCTCAACACTCATAATCATAAAGGCTTCTAATAAGTATTGAGAAAGACCCGCCCGTAATCGAGATTTAATTTTTTTTAATTCACTTATCGCCCTTTCACAAGAAACCTGCGTGCAGCTAAGCGTTAGTATATATATTCGTAGGTTAAAAATAAATTTGTAAATGCTGCAGACTGCATATTGTACGAGTATAGAAAAATGTAGCAACAAGCCAGGCAATTATTACATTTCTTCTGCTCCTTGCATTTTCTGAACTTCTTTTTTTCTTCAATATTTTCTTTTGGTTGTTCTACTTCCTCTGATTCTGATTCAGATTAATTTGCTAAAATATCGATTTCTTCAGCATTGTCCTCATTAAGCAAGTCAATAAGGGCATCACTTCTCGAGGTTAAATTGTTTGACAAGGTGGGAAACAATTGACTAAACTGCAGTAATTCATTTCGTAGGAGGGACACTTTTACTCTAGCTAAGGTGGCAAGTTTTGTGAGTTGCTTTTCTGTAGGGGGTCCTTCTTCCTCAAATTTTGGAAAATGTCGTGGATTGACGTATTGCAAACATGTAATCAATTCTTTATTTTTGGAAAATCTTTCGTCTAGAGCAACTCTGATAGTATCTTTGATAACAGTGAAAACTTCAACTCGGAACACATCCATAGGGTCCGTAGGTCTTTCATCGCTGCACTGTTCACCGTCCATTTTTGCCTTCCTGGCGACGCGTGTCTTTGTTGACAGTTTCTCTTCTATGTAAATATCCATTTCTAAAGAGTCTAGTTTGGAATTCATTGATGCTATAAAGCTGTGAGCCTCAATCACAACATCTTCCATTGTCATTGTTTCAACTTTTTTTTGCTTTGCTCCACCATGAACCAACCCGAAACCAAATCCAAATTTTGTGTTTGCAAATACTTTGATGTAGACCCGAATTCTTTAAAAATTTTCAAAAATATATGTGCTGTTAAAATAGTTTTGTACTCCAGCAATTTGTCGCGTAGAGATTCAGCCTCAGAGCTTGTTTTTGCATCAAATTTACCTTCCATTATTTTCTCTAATGCAAACAATACTACAGGATACAGACAATTATCACCTGCAAAAACCCACTTGAGGGCTTTGTCTCGAGCCCACCACCGGGTTTGTCAAATTTTTTGAAGTTTTTTTTAATTTTGACATGTGAACTTAGGCTACTGTATCACACCATATATCCATCCGCTTATAAGATTCGCCGAAAAATGTCGCTAAGCGATTTAGTAATCCAAATAAATTTTTGGCTTGCAAATTATCACAACTGTCTGCTATACATAAATTTAAGATATGGGCATAGCACCATACGTAGACGCTATCTTTCACTACCTCCTGAATTTGTTTTTGCACTCCAAGAACCTCGCCTCTCATGTTAGAGGCTCCATCAAACGACTCGCCAGCAATGTTTTCGTACTTTACCCCGTGCTTCTTGAAGCAGTCTTTTAATAGTTGATTTAGACCTCGACCAGTCGAATCTTTCACTGCAGTTACAGCAAACAGTCTCTCAAAACTTTTACATCGGCGACATAACGCAATATGATAGTAGCCTGGTCTTTAACACTTATATCCTGGGTACTATCCATTTGGAGGCTAAAACGTCTATTGCCCAGTTCGCTCACAATTTTTTCTCTCATTGCCTCCAATGTAAATCCTATCACCTTATTTACGGTGGTTTTCGATAGGAAAGTTACCAAACTGCCTCTACCACGGAATTATCGCCCTTTTGCCTCTAGTGCTTGATGACGTCTTCTACTTTTCTGTATAGCAGCTTCCAAGTAGTTATTTAAATCGGGTCACTTTTGGCAAGCAACTTTATTATTTCCAAAAAGTTTCCATGATTGGTATCCGTTTCGTGAATTCTAAATAAAGTTTCATTTGCACTTGTTCCTCGATAAGGCAAGGATTGTCGTCCTATTAATTTTACCACTTCAAATACTTGGCGCAATACATGGATATTTTCTTCACAGCATTTTTTCTTAAGAGCATACATGTCAGTGTTAATTTTTGCCCCAATTGAAGCATCTTTGCAGGCAATGAGAAAGCTTTTTACAGCATTTGAGTGAGATGTGCTTCTTTCGTGTTTATCTATAGCTGAATAACGTATGTCCCAAAAGTTTTCGGAAAAAATAAAATTATTCATATTTTTTTAAAAATAAATTTTATTCCTATTTTAATAACAGAAACTTATTCCTATATCTTTATATTGTAAAAATTAACATTTAAACGACAGACAGGGGTCCATGTTCTTCTATGGCCCGTAGTTTTGGTCTTATATGCGCCACAAGCCTTTGGACCGTTGCTAAATCGACCTCACGAATTTTTTGGAATATTCGTCGCCTTAGTTGCTCCTCATTTTGGGCTTCCCACCCACTATCATATACCTTCCTACTCAAAAGAGCCCAAAACTCTTCTATAGGCCTCGCCTGAGGCACATTTGGAGGGTTGTCACGCTTGGGAACAAAATTGATATTTTGAGCGGTTAACCAGTCTGTCGTTCTTCTGGCGTAATGGCACGATGCTAGGTCAGGCCAGAAAATTATTTCGTCATTGGGATGATGAGTAATTATAAAGCGACGAAGTTTCGTGAGGCATCGCTCTATATAAATGTCTGCATTGATAGCTTCACCTCGAACACGTCCAACATACGGCTGTGAAACACCAGCTTCTGAGATGGCGCACCACACCAGAATTTTATCAGCAAATTTCACTTTGCCTTTAAATTTAACTTCGTTCGGAGCGTCTTGTACGTTGTTAGTATAGAAACCATCATTGCCTTTGATTTCAGAGTTGGACAACGTGAAATATTTTTCATCATCCATCATGATAACTTTATTGGGAAAATGAATGCGTCTCAATGCACGGCAGCATCTGGGAATTTTTTCCAGCTGAGCTGCCGTGTATTTTGGAGCCTTTGCCCTTTTTCTGTATTTTAAATTATTTCTTGAGAGTGTTCTACTTACAGTCATTCGAGCAGCGTGGAATCTGCGAGATAATTTACGCAATGACGTTCCCACCCTGTTTTTTGCATTCTCAACCAATCTTCTTTCATTAGCACCACTAAAAACTCTCGGTCTTCCACTTTTTGGCAAATTTATGCACGGTATTCCTTCTTCGCAATCTTGAATTGTCTTGTAAATTGTCGAAACCGAAATATTTTGGTCTCTATAAATTCTAACAATATCAGGCTTAGGCAATTGTCCAACTAACTGATATATGCTTCTACGAATGTTAAGTTTATACGACATCTTAATAGTCTGTACTTGTCAAAACTAACACTTAATAATCAACTTTAATGTATTTGCTACATTTTGTTACCAAAGGCACCTTGATCGAAGACGCTGTTTGCTATAACTAAATTAACTGAAATTTTTCCGAAAATCGTACGACACTCATTAATGACCAATAGAAAAATTAGTTCACGAGCCGTAACCCAGACAACTAAAAAATTTCTTGGAAATTTTTTGTAGGTAGACATTACTTCTTTTTAGGGTTTGTGTCGTTACGATTTTCTTACCGAATCTGCATTCGAGCATTAATTCATATCCGGAAATTATTTTTCGTGCATTTCAACAACGTCTTAATTTGTCCTCGCGTCCCGCTCGGGCAAATTAATACGACATTGTTGGAATGCACTCAAAAAAATTTCCGGAAAGAATTAATGCTCTTGTGAGATTATGTGTGAAAACTTTTGGGACATACGTTATATGTGTCGAAGGTTTTTGCAGCCAGTGCAAAAAGGAGAATCTTTCGATACAGAGAAGGCTATGCATGTTGAACAGTACACTGTGTCGATTTTTTTTGTATCAGGGTGCATTTTTACTGTTAACCAATTTCTTTTTATTTCATTGTCGCCAATCAATCTATAGTATAATTTCTTACAATCTAATTTAGTTTTTAAGCCATCGGCCTGTGTAGGCTGAAATGGGTGCAGTTTTAAAACTTCCAGCTTTTCGGAAATTGAAGCGCCATTATGCAATTTAAAGCTATCTTCTTCACTGCCTAGGGTCTCCTCTAATTCTAACATATACACCAACTCAGAATATTTAGATTTTAAAATTTCAATAATTTCAAATACCTAAAAATGCATCAGCATTTCCATCAGAACTATGGTCAACGCGCGCTACATCTCCATCAATAATTTCTTTATCAGTTTTTTCTGATTTTTCTACAAGTTTTACAGTTTTACTATACATACTACGTTTTACTAAAATATTCAATAACTTACCGCTGGAATTATCCCTCTCTGCTGATTGAAAGTCATCATTATCGTATTCATTGTTACACGTAACCGTTGTATTTAAATTATTGTCTTTCACAACATTATCTTGATCACTTAATGCTTTCTCAGTCCCTCCACTCACAACGTTATCTGCCTGGTTTTCCTTGGATCCCAAATTTGAGGGATTTTTCCATTCATCGTTAGAACCGGAGGCTAGATCAAGCTTCCGGTTCTAACGATGAATGGAAAAATCCTACGTTCTCATCCCCAAGTGTTGCTGCTTGTGGTGGATGTACCAACTCCCACGTTGGAAACTCCAACTTCCTTTGTTTGGTGTATTTTGCTGCAGCCTCCAAATTTTTTTGTTGGCGCTTTCTGAGCTTTTCAAAATCCGATAGATGCTTATATTGTGATTTTGATGTGCTCATTCTAGGTAACTTATCATTAAAAGTTCAACACTACAATTCATGCAATTAAGGCGTTTGTTCGTTTAATTATAGGTACACTGGACTCAGTGTTGAATTCAGACTGATTACTCCGGGGGGGAAAATGAAACGTCTGGGGGGTATTTTTACCTATTCCACCGCAATCCGCCCATTATTTTATAGATTTAAAGAAACATGAATATGAAGTGGTAATGTTTCCGGGGGGGAATTTTGTTCTGCCCGGGGGGGAATTTCACCCCCGGTCACCCCCCTGGATTCAACACTGACTGGACTCACTCAAGTTTAATTATTTTAGAAATATGTACATTAAAATAAGGCTCAGGCAAGGCACAACTGACACAAACACGCTCTCACAAGTCACATTAAAATAGTAAGTAGCATTTCAACTCAATTTGCCCAGGTCGGCGATTTCCTGATATTGAATACTGATATTAAATTACTAAATAATACACAGGCCCGCCGGCGGCACCTCCTGGCCAATGTTATGTCTATGTATAATCCATCCATACATCATCTAGTGGCGTTCTGCTTGTAAGTTCGACAAACACAAGCCCACAGAAAAATGTATACCTATGGGAACCCGTCCTTATTTACTATTTACTGCTTTCATAATTGAATATTGATTTGTAATGATTACGAAGATCATGAACATTTTAATTGTATTGATTTCAATTTTTAAGTATGTAGGTACCGAGATTTTTAAACTGGAGGCCTCATAGGAAGGCCCGCAGATGCCTTCATAGGAAGACCCGGGGGGACTTTGCCTCCCTGCCCCCCAGCCAGTCCGCCCCTGTGCAAAAGTCCTTTTATTTGATAAAGCTTAAATAATTATTAATGGTATTAACAGAAAAAACCGAAAAGTTGAGAATCGCTCAAAAATCTGTGCAGTTTAAGAGGCAGAATATGGCATGACGAAATTAGTCGCTAAACCAAAGTTACGAATATAATCGAACGAATAGTTAAACTCAAATGGAGCTGGGTTGGGCATGTGGTCAGTGGAGAACCAGCATAATGGACATGTCGCACAGCACAATGAAGGCCGAGAACTAATAAACGGAGTGTCGGAAGGCCAATGAGAATGTAGCTCGATTTCATACAAGATATAACCGGCAAAAACTGGAACCTGAAGGCCCCCGATAGAATAGAATAGAAACGTATGAAAAAAATTAAATATAATGATAATGTAAGCGGTCATAAAGTTGTATAATTCATTTGTGTAATTATTGCTCAACACAATTTTTCCATAGAAAATGTATGGACAATGCAAATAAATACGGTGCGAAATATTGGTAGGGACAGGCAATATTTGTTTTCTTATCTTTACCAAAATTATATGTGTTATCAATATATAAACCGATTATCAGATTGCTTTGGTAATTAAAAATAGAAAAATTTCGTAATATGTGTGATTGTATTAAATGTGGGTTTTTCCAAAGCAACATAAGGTTTCCATAACACTATGTTTGTTAGAAATAGAAGATATTTGTTTCTTTTATTATTTATTAGAATCTTTTTATTTATATAAATGTAGTTTACTTTTATATTCTTGCTTAAAAGAAATAGTCAGGGTGGACCACATACTTGGATCCCTTACTTTTTCAGATTGAAAGGCAACGTACACATATTATAAGGATTCACAGAGATACTCAATATTTATTTTAAAAATATAAAGTATGATTAAAAATTAGTTTCTTCTAGTATGGCTATGGAATAGTTCCTAATTTATGAATGCAACTACGTTTATACTTAAATCACATTTGATTATCAAGTGGCTGATTGTTGCATTCATAATTAGGAACTATTCCATAAACATACTAGATGAAAATAATTTTTGATCGTACTATATTAATCAGTTAGAAACTTTCGTATTAATTTTATAAACATGTCATATCGCTGCATTTGCAGTTCTATTGTATTCACCATGCACTAAACTAATATCGGTAACTAGAAAAGTTATATTCTTTTGTCTTTTGACTTGGTGAATTTCCACAACTATACCGATAGAGCCAAAATTAAATATCACAGCAATGAGATAACAACAACAAGAAAATAACAGGTGTTGCTTGAGTAAGAAAGAGATAAACATAGGAGCAAATATACGAGTAGGCTTGACGCTCATTTTTTTCATATAGTCATCTTTTTCTTACTCGACCATTCTATTTTGTTATTCATCTTATCATGCTGTGATATTTAATTTTGGCCCCATTGGTATATGGGAATCCACATGGCTTAACATCGTCTATAACAAATAAAACAAAGCATCATCGATTTATTTATTATGGTTCGTAACAAAAATGTTAGTGTTACCTTTATTTACTTTCAATGGCCGAGTAACACCAGATTTGAAATTGTAAAAAAATTTGCAACAATTGTTTTTTGTTTAATGTGAAAAGTAGCTATCGAAAAAAAATATATTGTAGTGTATGAACTATACTTTATATTGTTATTAAATTCTTATTAGAATCCATACTACTCATAGTTATTAAAAAATATGCCCTTTTTAATTTATCAATCTTATTAATATTATTTGCTAGCTCTGGTATAACATTTTAACTCTTATCTCAAGTGAGTTCAGCTAGTTTTACTTCTTAAGATATTTAGGTTTAAATTTGCGTATTCAAAATACCTCTGTCATTAATATTTAGTTTAAACGTCAAACTGACAATCAAGCCCATATGACACCAATACAATCAACCATCATCAATCCTTATAATCTGGATAAGTACTTTATATTTGATAAGGGCTCTTTCTTAATATTAATTAATCACTTTTTATTTATACAGATACCTTCAACTTAACCACTTACTCTGCACTGACACTTCCAAACTCCAACAAAATGCCATACCTTTTGCAGCCCCGTGAATGGCTTCCATTTTTAACAACGGGCAGCATCTCTAGCACGGAAAGGTATTTATTGTATCTCCACTATCTAACAATATATCCAACTCTAATTGACAAGTTGTAGCCTCCACCTGTGATCCTGTGTACAACCCTTTCTCTGCAATGGACCAAAACTCCTGTACGGCCTCGGACTAGCACCCTTCGTAGCTCCTACAATGGCACCTTCTCTGCAGTTTATTGGACCTCTGCTACACACCCAATTGGTCCTGCTTACTTCAATCTCAGTTTTTATTATATTTGATATTCCAAAATTTTGCTTTGGACTATTTATTTTACTTGTAATGCGTAATTGAAATACCCCTTCCCGTTTTATTAAAATTCTTCAGTGTTTTAATGGGTTTTATTACGTATTTACACAATTACAAAATTTGTATATCCCTTTATATTTTTATTTTTATTTGTTGTTTATTTCGAATTACCTCTCACTATAGTTACATTATATTTTTCCTATTTTTCTATCTGTTACATTCTAGGTGTTAAAATTAAACCCTAATTTATTCTACTACCATATATACTCTATTCACTATAGTCCCGGATTGTCAATGTCAAAATCCAATTAAAAACAATCCTTTATATCATGGTTAATATTTTTAAGTCAAGCTATGGGTAACCAGAAACAATTAATAAAGCTACTAATGTCAAAACTATAAATTATAGACCGGGGTCGGTAGCTCAGTGGTAAGCATCCTGACTACTCCTCTAAGGGTCGCGAGTTCGATTCCCGGTCCCAATGAGGTTTTAAAAAATTTAAAAATGCAGATGAAAGCCTCTACAGAATGTCATCATTCGGAAGTGATGTAAAACCGTTGGAACTCCTCGGCAAAATTCTAAGTAGGACCATATGACCAAAGCAGTCGGTGTCTAAGGTACCTGGTACTCTGCATGACTAGACCTTGTCCATTAACAAACAAACAAACAAATATATATTATAGGTTATATTTCGAACCAACTTAAGCAAAAATAAATAAAAGTTGCCAGGTAACAAAAACCCAAATTTTCAAAATTACGCTTTTGCGTTGTCCAACCTAGTAGTAACAAAAAAAACAATAGAAATTCAACAGTGCTACCATCAAACGTCATTTTTGACAATCCGGGACCATAGTGAACAGAATATAATTATTAATGACTTTTTAGATATAATATTAGCTTGACTTTTCAGTTGTAATCTTATGACTTCGTACTTAACCTCTTATTCCAAAATATTCGTAATAAATTAAATCTTCTAAGTAAAACCAAATAACTCTTTGTATTTTCTCTTATTCAAAATTAATACATCAACTCATAGCTAAAACCTACGACTCCACAAGAAATTAAAGACCTAGCAACGAGCCTTCCAATCAGAAAGGCTCCCGGCCATGATTTGATACCAAATGTTGTCATAAAAAATTTCCCGAATAAGATTTACGCATATTTAGCAACTCTATTCAATGGATGTCTAAGACTGGGATACTTCCCAAAAAACTGGAAGCACGCGATAATACTACTTTTCCATAAACCGGGGAAAAAAGCCAATCAACTTACAAGTTATAGACCAATTAGTCTATTGCCAACCATTTCCAAGTTATTTGAAAAAATAATCAAGCGAAGACTAAGTGAAGAAATTGAACAACTGCAAATCATTCCTAAATTCCAATTTGGCTTTAGAGAAAAATTCTCCACTAACCACCAGTTACTTAGGCTAACACAGCTAATAGAACAAGGATATGAAAGTAAGAAACATACCGTTGTAGCATTTATTGACATTCAGCAGGCATTTGACAAAGTTTGGATAGATGGCCTAATCCACAAAATGCTTCAAATTCAAATATCACCGTATCTAATTAACATAATATCATCATTCCTAAAAGAAAGAACATTTGCAGTCAAAATTAACAGGTACACATCGACAACACACCACGTTCAAGCAGGGGTACCACAGGGGTCTATTTTGGGGCCCATATTATTTAACATTTTTACCAGCGATATACCGGAGCCAACTAATTCAGCTATCGCTATGTTTGCGGACGACACAACAATAACAGTGCAACATGAAAACATTCAAGCAGCAAGCAACATACTTCAACATGTGGTAAATCAAATAAGTGAATGGTGTAATCACTGGTCTATAACGATTAACCAAAATAAGTGTGAAGTTAAAATATTTACATTACGCAGACCAGCAGATCCCACAAAAATTATTATTAACGGTTGTGAAGTAAACTGGAACCCTAACGATTCAAGTGTAAAATACTTAGGAGTGCATCTAGACAGAAGACTAACTTGGGGCATCCATATAAACAAAAAGGTTAGTGAGTGTTATGCAAGATTATCTCAACTATACCCGTTGCTAAACAAAAAATCATCACTTAAGATTAACTGTGCAATGTTATTATATAAATCGCTATTGCGTCCTGTCCTTATGTATGCATGCGCTATATGGGGAGCAGCCTCAAAAATGCAGCTAAATAAAATACAAGTTATGCAAAATAAAATATTAAGAATAGCTGCCAATGCCCCCTGGTATGTTAGAAATAGTCAGTTACATTATGAACTTGAAATACCGACTATAGAGCAATATATTAAAAAGGTGAACAAAAAATTCTTCAGTAATATAAACTCTTGCCAAAGTAGCCCTCATTACTCGCTAGGAAAGAAAAATATACATACCCGATTAAAAAGACGGTTACCACAGGACGCCTATCCATCATCGGGCAATAGCAGTGATGACGGCTAATGATAGTAATATCGCAGAACTGTATAATAGTTATAATAATATAAGATAATGTAAGATAAGTATAAATTTTTATAGTATTGTAATATAAGTTCCGTTTAGCAAGTGTAGCCAAAATAAGAATATGTGAACACAACCATGTATGACATGCAAAATGTCGAGCTGGTTCAAATAAATTAAAAAAAAAAAATGAGGTATTCTGGCAAGTACTCTGGCATGCTCAAATTCTAAAGTGTGCCCATTTGTAAACGTATGCTCAGCTACGGCTGATTTTGTGATGCGTTTGTGTTTGCAATCGCCTTTATGTTCTTGGAGTCTTAGATCAACGGAACGACCAGTCTGTCCAATGTAACTCGAGCCGCAAGAACAAGGAATGCGATATAGCATGCCAGAGTACTTGCCAGAATACCTCATTACTTCCCGCGAGTGATACGTGAAGCCATAGAAATAGAAAAACATCCAAATAATATCAACAGGGAAGATGGCTTTAAGCTTAGTAAAACGTGGATCCCTGTGATACACGATCTAAAGCGTTACAACCACTCTGCGTCATACGGCCACGCCCCACGGATTACGTTGCACTCGGACGACCAACCAGCGCCAGCGTTACGCCACTCCGCGCGCCTGGCACAGAGGACTATAAATAGCTCCACACCGACCTTCGGTTCTTAGTGCGACTTTCACTCTGATGATGCAATCTGCAAGGTCTTGCGAAACGTTAGTGAATATGGATGCACAAACAGCAAAACGGCCAAATCTACCTAAGTATCCTCGTTCTCAAGATACTCAAACAACACGAGCCACCAAAGAGCATGGCCATCGCGCGGGTTTTTGCTCGACTTCACAAGGTGCAAGGCACATTAAGCCAGAAAATTCTGGGTGTTCATATACAAATACTACGCGGTCTAAGCCGAAATTCTATGCTAAGGAGAATAATTCGAGTAACCGCGAAAGCCTCAAACAATACATGGTTTTATCTACTAGTGGAATAAAGTAATTTCATTATTCCACTAGTGGATAAAGTGGTACTTTAGACGGTTCATAAGTGTGGATAAAACTTCAATTATAAGGTGATTGTGGATAAATATATATATATACTATATATATATATATAAGGAACTAATGCGGATCGACAAAACTGAGTAATGACTAAGAAGAATATGAACAACCCAGCGAGCTATGAAAAGGTTAATGCTAGGAATCGTTAAAAGATAGGAAAACAAATAATTGGATAAGTCAAAAGACGAAAGTGACTGATGTGCTAGAAAAGGCAACAAAACTAAAATGGACCTTCGCAGGACACGTAACCAGAGGAGATACAGAAAAGTGGCATAAATCCGTTCTCAACTGGAGGCCATATGGTCATAAACGGCCAAGAGGACGTCCATGCATGAGATGGATAGATGACCTTAAACTAACAGCAGGCCTCAACTGGATGAAGGCAGCACAAAATAGACACCGATGGAAACATGATTTAGAAGAGGCGTATGTCGGTAAATGGATGTAAAACGCTGTATTTAGCCGTGAAGTCGTTGTTACCTAACGCTGGAGTGCGTAGCTCTTCGAATAATCAAAACATCGGATTTGATACCCCTTTGAAGTGACGTTAGCATTTCCATTTTATTCAAGCGACGCTCTAGCGTTCCTGGGAAGGCGAGAGCTTAATTTGGTCGTATACAACGTTTTATTATTTAATAAAATCAGATAAACTAACACATGTACAAAATATCTAAAATTATAGAGCTTTTTGAGTGTTACAATTCATTTATAATAATAATTTACATTGTAAAAATGTAAACGGCTGTAATTCTGAATTCTTCTTCTGAATATGTACAGATCGAAATAGCAACTTCCCATTTGTAAAGATCATTACAAAGTTCGCAGAATAATTTTGACTTTGTAGTAACATTTTCAAATCAAATCCTCCTTTACCGCAACCACCTCAACCACCTTTTTTGCGGTAGTCCCCTTTTTCTATTTGCCGTTATCCCTCTTATCAGCTCCCGTTTTGCCCATCCACTGGCTGTCATTCTCTTCTGTCATTTTTCTTAGTGTTGCATCCGCTTTTTATCAATTTTCTTATCTTTTTCTCTATGTTAACGAACTCCCAAGTATTCAAACTGCTTAACTTCCTCGAAACTGTATTTTATAACCTTTGTATTGCCATTTTTACTCGTGCCTCTTCTTCCGTTTCATGCTCGTTTATTGCCAGGCTCTTTCTGTTTCCCTCGTTCACATGTAGCTCTTATTCTTCTGCTCTCTTTTCTAGTAGTCCAAGTATTCTGACTAAGAACTATATAGTCTGCATAAGGTAGACATTTATGTTTGCAATTTAAAATCATCCCTCGTCTTCTATGGATATAATTTCTAAAACTTGAACAACATTGTAGACAGCGGATTCCATTGCGTCGGTCCTCTTCTAACTTGGATGTTGTTTGACAGGCGTCTCTCGACTGCAACTTTAGTTTTGGCCATAGGCATTTTATACAAACTCGTTCTTCCAATTGAATCATATTCTTGCTTGAAGTCTACGAAAAGCATGTACAGGGTCAATGTTTTGTATCAGTGTTCATACCCGGGTCACTAATAATTCTCCTTCATGCTTTATCGCTTCGGGTGAAATTTCATTGTTTTCTGTAGTACTCTTATTGTTTTTTAGCTCTTTTATCGTCTCTCATATTTCTTGTCCTGTAAGTGTTCTAACGAACTTGCCTGCCTTGTCGCCTAACAGTGATTTTGTTGTCAGCATTATTGTTAGCATCTCCACTACGAAGGCATCGGCCCCTCCTCCTTCAGACGGTTTAAGCATTAAGGTCTCACGGTTGCCAAAGCCGGACTTTAGAGTCGCAGTGGAGGCTGCAAAAGATGTTTTTCCACGAACGTGTCAAAATGACAACTTTTTGCAATGTTTCTAGTGTCAAAAGCGACTCTTAATATTAACGCCCGAAATACGTCTTATTCGCACGTTGCCATTGGAGGCATTTTTTAATACTAAATCAAAACACGCTTGGCCGTCGTGCTTTTCAACTCGTCGCACGTGCTTTAAAGGCGTACTTATACACTAATATCATAATATACTATTATCAAAGAGCATATAATTATATGCTCTTTGCTATTATGGTCGTTGGAGTTATTGGGGCTTCAACTTCGATTTTCTGGCTCAGAATCAGAGGCTCGTACCTTTGAGCTACTTTCACTGCAGTGGAGGATTTATCCATGCTTCTATAATATTGTGGCACTTGCAAATACAGCTGCTTAACCTTTTATGCTTCTTTATGGGAGCGTCTTATTTTTTTGTTGACATAGTGTTCTTGTATTTATTTTGGTTTTATCTCCATCTGCTCACGTTTCTGGTTGCGACAAAGTATTTTTTCTTATTCTTGTTTCCTATGTAACTTTAAACCACTCTCGACATAATAGTTTCTTATTGCATCCATTCTTCTTCTATATCGCCCTGCTGTTATTCCTTTTCCAGATATTGTCTTTTCTTCTTCATATCGGCAGCAACCCTATTTTTTAAATTTGGTTAAATGTAATTTCTTAACAGCGTTGGATTATTTTCTCATATTTAGTACTTCTTCTTTGAAGTTCATTATTACTAGGGCGTAGCTCGAGTCATCATCTACGAGTCTTTAACTGCCGGCATCTTTAATAGCTTTTGTATACTGTCTTTCAATTAAAACATGATTGATCTGGTTTCCTATATTGCTATTTAGAGTAATTCACACTTTCTTGTGAATATTCCTTCAAAATAGGTCGTCATTATTTTCAATTTGTTCTCTATTCCATATTCTATTAAGATTATGCCGTTCCCATTAGTCTCTTTATTTTAATTTTACCCATATTTTTTCCTGTGCATAGCGTCATTCTCTACCTTAGCGTTTAAAGTTCTTTTTCCATTTCAGCATACAATTAATTCTTTATTTCAAGTTTTTTGTCTTCAGTCGGGACGTGTACATTTATTGCATTTTTATTTGGCCACATCTATCTTATATAGTCTCATTACATCGATTAGGTTTCTCAGTGCCCCTGTTTTAAATATGTTTTTACATATCATGTTCCTATCTTAATTATATTGGATGGCATTATTAGAATTAAGTTAAATTCACCTTATTTATCTCAGAATTCTGACTTCAGTCTTAAATATAAATAGTTTACATACTAACGAAATAAGAAATAAATCTACCCTACTGCAGAGGTTCAATTAAACCACCATATTTAGATTTTAAACTAAAAATTAAGTTATCAAACTACCGAGTCCAAGCTTTACAATGTGAAATTCATATGTATAACTCTAACTTTAAAAAATGATTTAAAATATGGAAGATTTGTTTATTTTCAGTCCAAGTCATAAAACTGAAATTTGTATCTTACTATTAGAAAAATAAACTTATGGTAAAAATGTTGCAAGTCTGTGCAATCTAAAGAAACATTTGATATAAACATTTCAACATCGAATTTAATCTATCGTTACCACGTTACCAGGCTTGAAATTTTGATGTTGTGGACATAATCGATTGAATTTAATCATTCTAAAACCTATTCTGATATTGAATTTGAAACTAGAACTTTAGAACTATGAATTCCTGTTTGTAATTTCAGATTAATGCTTCCTATTCTATCTTTTAGGTAATAATTATTATCATTTGTGTAGCCAGTATTTAATTCTGATCTTATAAATTCTGATTTCGATTACCTATCTTATCAGCTTACTTGTATTTTGGCAAATCTTCGAATTCTGTTGTAATTGCAATATAGTGCCAGAATTTATGTTTGACTATAAGAATATGAACTTCTCCAATAAATTTAAAATGTTTTAATATGACAATTTTGGATGTTCTCGCTTAATTGTCGACTCTAATCCATTAAAAACTCTTAGGGCCGGTTGCAGAAAGCAATGTTAAGTCTGGTGTTAGCTAACGTCGTGTCAAAGTGAACAAAATCACATCAAATTTTGTTTACTAATGTATTAGTTACCATAAAAATTTGAGATTTGAGTTGTTTTTGTTCACTTTGACGTCGCGTTAGCTAACACCAGACTTAACGTTGCTATCTGCAACCGGCCCTTAATATTAGTTATAACTGACTTTTAAAGTTCAAATTCTAAATGTGTACTGCACATTCACCTATACGATATTTCAATTTTCAATATAAAACAGTGTTGGAGTTTTGTAACTAAAAATTAGACTTAGGCTAATGACTTTAAGTTAAAATTGAAGTGAAGAGATTTCAATGAGAAAACAAAAAATCTCTTTTAAATACCAAGAAATAAAGAGAAACATTTCTAAATTGAGTAGGCGTTTTTTTAAAGAATTGAATCCGTTGTTTGAACAGGTCAGAATGCATTTGAAATTGTTGTTACAGATACACTTTTAAACATTAATGGAATCGTAATAATCAAGTTATCGACAGTAATCTATGGTCATAAAGCTAATTAATTGAATGAAGGTTTTAATCCATTATCCTTGCGGTTGTTTATTTATCAAAAAAATGCTTCAATTGTTTTATAAATTATCAATGAACGTTAACAATTTTTATTATACTATTGTTAGGCGTCCTTGACTTTCGTTTTTAGGTCGTTACGTTTCTAGATCGTTACTTTTCTAGATAAGAAGAAAAATCAAGGTTTCTTTAATTTTAATAAATTTATGGTGATTTAATACAAGATCGAATGTTTAAAATGGTGTGCCAAATTATAACGTGCATTTGTGTGACTTTAAACTGTTTCCAGTTCTTCATGCTTTGTTGCTATGGCAACCAATGTATTATGAAGCGTATTGCTTTCATATTTTTCTTAGATAATAACCTCCCCCCCCCCCCTAATGCAAGTTTGGAGACTACAAAGTGACAAGCTCCAAAACCCTTTCATACGTACAGGAAGATTTCAGACGAAACTTCAACAATGTCCAAAATATGGATCCTAATAGAAATGAAGATATAAGCGATGAAACAAGATGACGGAGACAATACTAAAAGAAGCCGAAAACACCTTCGAACTCAAAGAATATCAGAGAAAACCATGGATCGCATACTACATATGGTACCTAATACATAAAAAAAGCTAAACTTAACAACTTTATTCCGTAAAGTTATCTGTTATAATTCGGGTATTTGTGGATTGTTTGGGCCAAATTCGGCCCTGTCCACTTGTTTATGCAAAGGTTAAAAGCATGAAGCTAGCTTGTCGTGGTAATGTAACGCCTCGTGTGACGGACCACTAATGTAGCAAAAAGGATTTTTCCTTGTCATTATTATTCGCACAGGCGAGAAAATGCATCCCGTGGAGTTGCATATTTTGCTTCTCAAACCGCGGCAGTCCAGGTCTGAAAGGCAAGCCCGGGTGTCAATTTCTGTGTTCCGGGCCACCTCTCTTACGGTGGCCCGGTCATCTAAAATTGAGTCTGAGGTATTTGAGTAAACAAGTTTTATAGCACGGCGCTGCGGTCGATAGTTGCATAAAAATTGAAGGCTCTCCAATAATGAATAACGAAGGGCGAGTCTCGTAACAAATTACACTTCCAATCACATTTTATGAATATAACTGCTAGTTGTCTTCCGCCGTGCCCGCCCTTCGAGATCTTACCCATGCAGCATCGTTGTTCTTACCTAACGATATTCTCAAAGGGCAGATTCATCCTCCACCGTCGAGATGTGTGAACAACGCCCCACGCAGCAAGGATATGAGCAGTTGACCAAGAGCGCCCTGCCACCAGCTCAAGTTACGATAGATGCACTGTAATTGCTTGAATTATATGGGGTGTCGCGGAAAGTAGGTTTCACTATGGAGTGTTTCAGACATTTTATTTATGCGTTCAGCTCTTCCAGCAATGCCTTGTACGCTGCTTAAAGCAGATCAGTAGTGTCTTCCAGGCATTTCGTTCTTATAATATGTTTAATAATGAGATACTCCGGAATTGTATAGATAAAATTACTTTACACAACTTATATACACGATGGCGTATTCTGGAGGCTAGAATTAACTTTAATGTGTCTATGTAGGTTTTCATGTTAAAGTTATCCAATAGATAGCTGGTTAAAAGTACCTTTACTGTTTTATTGTGTACTGTGTTATTAATTTACAGTAGTTAGCAGTGAGGTGTCAAGAATCAACAAAGGTAGATTCTCGTTGGCGAAGGGCTAGTTCACACATTATCCCCAAGAAATATTGTGACGATTCTCTCTCATGTTTCAAGTTCTGAAGGGATTCATGCGGATTGAGATAAAAAGCTATGACACTCTAGACAAACAACACCTTTTATTTAATTAGCTGCACTTTGTCACACCTCCTTTGCCCTGACTGTATCTAGCCGTGCAGTCCTTGTTACATAACGCTAGGGTGCGCAGCTTTTGAGTAATAAACAAAATCAGTTTGACACTCAGTCAAGCGACGCAAGTTTGTTTTTGTCTTAAGTACCGTTTTAGCTTGTACCAAATTTAACCAAAGTTATCAAAAATTGTGGGAGACACGACAAACGGTAATGGCATAATAATATTGTTAAAAAGGCAGAACAAGCGGCTGACCACAACTTACAAAACGCTTAGCCAAACATCCTAGGCAAATCCGGCATCCTCGGTAATCAGAGAAGAAAAACGCCACAGACTTAAACGAAGAAATTGCAGACCACATAACAAAAGCGAAGTAAACAGGGTCATGAATCATCTCTGACTTTGACAAAACAGACATCCTTACAATCGATAAAAATTTGGTAACCAGACTATTCTCTCTCATTATTAGTCACATATGGGAAATTGATAAAGTTCCGGATGACCGGAAAAAAAATCAAAACTCAGAAAGGAACAAAAAGGCTTCAGACCATGTCGTTTAAAGGTGTCCCCTCTACTTGATATTCGTCCAGTTGAAGCGAGGTTTTGATAGTCTCAATTAATATACCTTCTGAAAGACACTTGCCGAAAGAGGAATTCCTATACACAAACGTCAATTGCAGTCGAGGGGTAAAATTTTAATAGTGCATAATGCTATGCAAAACTGGATTGTGTATTATTAATTCTTTTTTTTAATCTAAACTTGGACTGCGTTATGAGCAGTGTAATTAACGGCAACGGAGGAAGAACATGGAGATTACAACATCGACTAGAGAGCCCCGATTACTCAAATGAAATTCCTCTTCTGTCTCTCGAATATACGGACATGGAAACGAAGCTGTACCAATAAGTTACAAAAGTCCGTCTCATGGGACTAATACTAAGCGTAAGAAAAACGAAATCGATGCCCCTTGAAACACACCCGCTGGCGTGAAACAGAGCTAGTTAGTTTAAAAGTTTACCAAAAACTATTAAACTATGTTTGCGTGTGGCGTATCAATTGTTCCATGACGAAAGCCACTTAGGCAAATTATTACAAATTTTTGGGTCTAAGTGCCTTGTATTATCGACACCCTGCACTGTAATAATCTTATATCATTCCCGCATCCCGGTGTATCCCGGGAAATACATTTTGTAGGTGTGTAAATCGACGCCTACGTTTGCAGAAAATCTTCGACCTATTCTTAATCGAGGGCTGACCACTCGCCCGTTCACAATTGTGAGGCCCACAAATTCTGACTATAGTTTGGCGGCCAGCGAATTTCAACCTTAGCCGACACACACTTATTGAACTGCACCCAGCTAAGTTGTCTACTTTTATTACTACTATATCACATGGGTTATTTATAGGTTTGTATTGTATTGTTGCTCATTAATGAATGTGAATTTCCAAGCAGGTGATGCCTGTAAAATAATTTTTTGCGCTACTGACCTTTTTCTACTTGTTTTCGGATTCTTTATCTGTGACCAAAGGCCAATTTCCGCTATACTAGCTGTTTGATATGATAACAACAAAATAACAAACCCGTTATAAATATAACGGTCCTAGGACTGTTATAGAAAATTGTTTTGTGTTTGGTTACTGTAGAAACAACAATCACGCACTTTATTTCGGCCTATTCTTTAACACTATCCGATCTTGTAACGTAATATACTATTTCGAGCGTATCCTCGAACTAGCGCAGTAAGTCATTCAATGCCCAGCGCTAAGTGTACTGTTTCCCTTACGGAATATGTTGTGCAAATATCAGCTGTTGGGTTTTACGTGATATCATTACGACCAGGTATAAAACTCTTTTAGGATATTGAACTCATTGTTACGTCACTGGCCTCCAGCTGGGTTTGCTGAATATATAATTAACATAAAAGTTTTACATTACTATTAGCTTTTAGTTTGTAACGGGCAGTGTAGTGTGCGTATTTTGAGTGAAATATTTCAGAAGTAGAAAAATAAAGTAGGTTCAAACTCCGGACTTGAGCTCAGCACCATTTTTCCATTGCCTAGAGAAAAAGCTTTTCCGAGTTGGGGTTTTCCCCTAAACCACCTCTGGCTAGTGTAATAAGCGCAGTGGCTCCCAACAATCAATGGCATCATCTTTTACGTCTTTATCAATTCAAGTTTTGTAGGAAATGAGATATTTAATTGACCATTTCGACTACATATTTGCCTTTCGGGAATAGGACCTCTTCAGCTGAGGCTTTTATTTCCGGGTTTTTGTTTTTCTCGAGGCGTGAAAAGGTTAGCTGTCCTCATGGACGAGATGACATTTTTTGGGAATCCTAGAGTACAACTGAATAAATGCTGGAAGCAGATATAGGGAAATGTTTTAAAAAGCTTCAATAAATTGTGGTGTATTTTGATGGAGGCAATTTGTTAGCATTCGAAGTTGAAACCGCACACCTGTGGATTTCGTTAGTTTCAATTTTTTACATGTTAAAATAGGCAGAGCTCATTGTTTTTCGCTGAGGTTCTGGAACGAAATCCGCATGTGGGTCATCTACTGAACTAAGCTTTGTGGCGATGTTGTGCAGGTATTTTCGGCTGTGATTAGGCCCGTACACGGTATGTTTAATTCCGACATTTTTTAGTAATAGCAAAGTATGCTGTAATTCAATTTAATCGTAGTACGACTGCAGTATTTGCATTTGGAGGTTAAGGTCGGCTATTGTTACGACTTAGATACTAGTCGAGTCCATTACTTTTGGTTGTATAAACCAGAAAATACAGGTTTATATCGGTTAGTTAAATATGTTTGTTTTAACCCCAACAGTCTATGGTAAGTTTTGTACAGACTTTTAGAAACATCCTGTCAAATATGAGCATCAGAAAAATAACAGAAATACGGATAAAAAATAGCCAGTACAGTCGATTAATTATTTGCCACGATACGCCTTTAAATTAATATGCAATAAAATTAAGTTTTACGACGTTACACATGTTATATTTCGTTTTTATATCCACGGCATCCAAACATCGCTCCACAAAAAATCTGATGGTTTTATGCTATCTGCAACGGTAAACGAGAAAAAAGCCACCAAGCAGGAAGTTCGTCTTGGGCACTAATAGGATCGGGGTCAATTCATCTCAATTTTAGAGCACATCTAAAATGATAATTTATGCATTTATGCATTCGTTACGTGCAAAGGACGCAGTTTTACATGCGTACAGGATGTTCTGCCAATTAGACGAGCGTCAGCTATCGATTTCCCTATCAAAAAATGTTGGTTGTCAACAAACGCTGCTTTTCACGCTTCGGCAACGCCGATCTTTTGGGACTATGTTCTATGTTCCTGCAGCGCTAGAAACGCATATTGCTCCAGTGCTCAGAATGGCACACTTTTCCGCTAAATTCGTGGCGTGCAACTCAGCATCTTTCTAGCCAAATTTCTATGAGAAGAAACGCGATGTTGTGACCAATTATTTGGTTCAACGAAATGACCAAGGCTGGTGGGTACAGTTATCCAAACTATGGAACGCACATGTGTACGCATGTAAAATGAGGTCTGCGTGAACTTCAGGCAATTTCAATTGAGCAATTGCAATTGTATAGCTTTAACCTTGAACATTTGTATACAATGGCAATATGTGTTTTTTTTCTTCGAGAGCTCTTGTGTTATAGACGTACGTACAATGCGTGAACCATATGAATCTAGCGATACACTAAACGCAAGTACGATTTTAGATGTTTCTCTCATTACAGAACGAACACAAAGACATAATTCTACAGATTATTTTAAATTTTCAGTATAGTCTTTGTTGAAATTGTAATTTTCTGCTAAAGTAGTAGTCTGGTAGAAAATGTCTTATACCAATTTATTTTCATTGTTAACTTTCTACAGAAACGGTCCGTTCACCTTTGGTTGCTTTTGCAACCCATTAAGAATTATGTGCTTGGAATTTGAAATATCAACGTTTTTACATGCGACTTTGATTTACTCAAGACGAGTCAAGGCCGCTGCATGAACTGAAAGATTAAAATATGTATATATCGATGGGCTTCTACAGCTGCCGCTGTTACATGTTCTAAAAAATCTCCTTATTTAAACAACTGTAAAAGAACGTTTACAAGATTTTTGTAACAGTAATTCATCAACAGTGCTAGATTAGAGTTTCTTGAAGTCATTTCAATAGATATTAATTAGAATTGAAAAATATTTCTTCTAAAAAGTCCCTTGCATAAAAAACCTAAATATTATACAAACATACTACTTTTCCGTAAATAATAAAAAATCTAAAGAGGTAATTAACATTTTATATTATATTTTCCAATTATAAATCTTTAACGTCTTCACATAAAAATATATGTACTTCAATATTAAGTCTTTGTATGTGAAATTTTGAAAAATATTGAAAAAATGGAAAAATTCATTTTTAGCTAAAGTTAAAAAAATTGGGGGTTTTCTGGCCTTGAGATTGTTCAGTTAGCTAAAAATAACGCACTCTAAGAAATATCATTAAAATCTTACTTAATTTCTGAAGAATTGCATTTTTCGCATTTTGACAACTTCTAAAAAACTCAATTTTCTAAAGAAGTAAAAATCACTCGGTATATATGATAGGGGCTAAATAAGTTTTTAGACAAGCACAAATTATTGACGTAAAAAGTTTTTTTGAAAAATCAAAAATAAAAATGTTTTCCATATTATGCCGACTTTTTGGCGGACACTGTATACTAAGTTCTATACTTATGTTTTTCGAAAGTCTATTGACAGACTATTTCTCACGTTCGGTGAAAAGCTGCATGTCAAACAGAATGAGTCTTTCGTTGTTCGAAACCAGCGCAGTTCTAGAAACTGAAGCTTGATAATATTAAATACGCAATTACCTTTTGATCCAACATTTCAATAACTGTATTTAACTTTGTTCATTTTATTTTTCTTTAGCCGAACATAGGTTTTACACGATTTTTAACATACAACCTCCTGGATCTATTCAGTTGTTTTTATTTGTTTTAAGTAGTATATGTAGTCTGAAGTCTGGTATATCCCACTTAACTGGTGCGCTGTTTTTTATTCGCGCTTTGTGGATACTTAATTAAGTCATCGCTGCTTGACTTTTATTTGAGACTTTTTAATTTATAAGCTACCGCAACCTACTCGTATGTTTAGGAAGGTCTTCTAAGCAGACGCCGTACACGGTAAGTGAGTTGTATTTAGACTATGAGTTAGGCTGGTTTTGTTATTCCGTGGTTGACGACCGAAGCCCTTTAGCAATTTGCTTTACTTTTTATTCATTTAATGACCATAGCAAATAGCCGCGATTTGGAGTAGTCCGGGTTGTGATCGCCTTTGGTTGAAGGGCCGGTAGATCTTTATTATCGTCTCGAGTGTAAATATTTGTCCATTGTACCAGAACTCAGATTGCTTTTTCTTCTCGAAAATATTGCTAACTATTTTTTAATATATTTATGTTCCAGTAGCTACAATAGTTATTTCTCCATTCATGCATGGAAGATATGCAAGATGTCAGCCATTATTCGGAGATATTTTCCCAATTTATATAGCTCTCGTACAGTTTTGTGGTGTGTCAGTTTTAAATGAAATCTGCCAAGGTAGCCGTGCTTTGTAAGATTATAAGATTCTTAAAAAATTAGATCCTATTAATATAAACTACTATTCTGATTTAAAAATGTCTTGCGCTCATACCAACGTTCTTATTTTATTAATTTGCATTAAAAGCCGTTCTACAGTGTTTTCTATTTGCAATATTTACAAACTGAAATTTTAAATAAGCTCACGAATAGATATTTAACATAAAGGTGATCATTTTCTAAACGCTAACGAATATTTATCACTTCCTAAAGAAATTTCTGTTTACACTGAGTAGTTGTTTTTCTTAGACTTTTTGTAAAGTGCTATAAAATGAATTCTAATGACTTTGGAGGCTGTGGCCATGTCATTGTTGCGGTAGAAGGACTCAGCGTTTTATCCATTTTTATAAAGGCCTTCATAAGAAGAGAAGCAAAAGCACATGTTAACTCAACGTGTTAACCATGCCAGATATGAATCTCTTCTACTGACTGGAAGAAAATTTGTAGACAAGTGCCGTCGTGAGTAAAGAGGGCGGTGGCGCGGTTTAAAAATGAGCTTTTACAATATAAAATAAATAGGCCAACCTTAACCTCTATTGAAACAATTGGGGTGTTGGTCAACTCAATGACTTCGCGAATCTTTCTGCTAGAAATAGATTTACAGATAATATAAATTTAATCAAAAATTACCCTATGACGGGTACCACGTTGGTGTTCAGCGATGGTTGATGAGGATACCTGCCCTGAGATAATATTGATGCTCAGAGATCAATATCTCTGGTGCGGCTGTGGGTTCGCCTCTTTCACCTATCGTCGCCAATATCTTTATTAAAGTTTCAGAATTGAAGGTTTGGTCCTGATACGTGGACTATATCTTTATCATTTGACTACATGTTAAAGACACTTTCCCGTCTTCTTAACTCATCTCAATGCTCAACATCCTGATATTAACTTTATTATAGAGCAATGGTTCTTTTTCTTTCTTGGATGTACATGTTTCTCACAATCCAATGACAAACTTGGAAATTCTGTATATTGCGGAACCCACTCACACTAACCGCTAGCTACATGCTGATTCACATTATCAGTCAACAAAGAAACCTTTCGCCGTTAATTACCTTGTTCACCATACTGTCTGCTTATCCCAACCAGGTAACATTTTGGTTGAATGGCATCATATTTGAAGTTCTTTAAAAGAACGACTATCGTTTTAGGAATATACAGTCTTCCTTCCTTATATCTACCACGTCACCGATCACGTAAATAAGTTTCTTCGAAAACAAAATATCAAAACGGTCTTCAAACCTCCGATTAAGATCTCACAGACTCTGCCTTCACCCAAGGATAAATTAAACACCATGGGTGTACAAATTTACAAACTGAAACACGACGTTCAGTAAAAATCCGTATCTTGGAACACCAACCTTATCTCAGGTCAACTTCCGTGCCTTTGAAAGTCGTCGCTGAACACCAATGCGATACTGGCCATAAAATGTTTCTTTCTAAAACTTCTATGATCCCCATTTTTTTTAACAGGAAGATTCCCGAAACTTTTATTTACAAACCTCCCATTAACTTCAATGGACATTAAGGTTATCGCAACGACTCTTGTCTATATACGAGTATGTCGCTTTCTTCTTTACGGTTGGTGTTCTTTTAACCCTCACCTTTTAAAAAAATTCGCCTATGGTATGATGTACAACTTGATGAGACAAATTTATCGCCATTTCACAAATTTTGTTTCTTGTATATTTACATTTGGTTGCGAAGGTGCAAAATGCATTTGGAATTACACTGAAATGAATATATCAAGTACAAGGTGCTCCGTTTTTGACGGTAGAGTTTTCAAAAAACTTGTTCTTATAAACTTTCTGTTAATTTGCTGTTCGAATAGTGAATATTCCCATTTAGTTCCATACAAAATGATACACCTTGTATGTGATATATTTTTATAAAGCACTTTGTATTTACAATGCATAAATGAGTTCTATATTACATGATAAGCATTTATCGTGTCCTTATGCATAAATAGCCCCCACCTTTATATACTAGATCTGACATATCTTGTTCTTTAACTCCAGTAAAAATGTACGATTGTCAACAAAAGTAATGGCGCACATTTGTCAGCTACACATATATTTATAGTCAGCGTTATTGCAAACTGGGTTGCCTACTCGATTAATAAACGGGCCATTACTTTTGTGTGCGACCTTAATCTTAGTCTAAATCTTAAAAATTTAGTACAGACCTGGCATCAACCGGGTGGGGTAGTATCTCGGCGGGTTGGGGTAGCAATGAAAAATTCTACTGTAACTTGGCGGGGCTGGGTACAAAGCTGCTCGATCTGAAATATATACAGTGCAACCAAAATCTATGCCACACCACTGCAGTTATTTACAAGCTACGCAAGCACATTTTCGTTTCCTTTTCACTGTACAGTGTAACGCCCTGCTGGTTTTGCAAATAAATACCTCCAATTAGTTTAAAGTTACTTAAACGTACACGGTTTTTTCGGCACCACTGCAAGGTCGTTAATAAGCTTCGGATTATCAATTCAATTTCTGCGGCACTTCGGAACTTTAGTTAATTAAAGCTGTCTGTTAAGCGAGCAATGGATAAAAAACAGCCACGCAATGCAACCGTGTATGATTAAGTAACCATAAAATCTTATAGATGCAAAAAGTCAAGCATTAAATAATTATCTACAGTTGGCTTATGAATGTTCGTGTGTTAAGTGATCATGTTTGCTGTGGATGAACATCATTAAGCTATAACAATGAATCATACAGGCGGAATGGAATTTACTTAGAGGTTAAAATTGAATATTATTCTTAAAAATCGTTTCATTTATTGTACACAATAAAATTCATAACTAATCACTTTCACGCTATGCGAATGCTCCATAAAAACAAATTGAAAAACATACCACCAACTAATTGTAAGTTTTGAAAGTTCTGATACCTATAAGAGAATGGAGCATCTCTGTAGCCTTCAATATTTATTACTAAAAGTAAAATAAAACACTTTGATGTGTTGGTTAAAATTTCAAATTTGAAGAGAAAAGTTCGCGACGCGTGTAATGTCTTATTATTTATCACAATAAAGGTGAAATATATCTATTACTATCGCCTATTGTTTTTAAAGTAAACTGCACTATCAACTGAGTAAAAACAGCGCACTCTGACAGTTAATGGTTACTGGTACTTTCGTTCGTTTATGTTGCTACGTTGGCGTGCAGAAACAGACATGCACAGCACCAATAAATAATCCCGCGATATAGGCTGAAGGATGAAGCACATAAATCCTGGATGACCAACTTCCGGTGAAGACCTGACCGTCATATGCCAGCAAGAGGTTCGTTTGAAACCGACAAGGGGCTCGGATGATTGAGAAGATGTGAAAACGCTATGTGAAGAGGGTCGCGAGTAGTGGACAAGTTATGAAGAGCATTTAACGCAAGAATTAAAAATTAACACGTCTTGCTGAACTGCAGGGGCTTCGAATGAGCGCTGGAAGGAATCCTGGCTTACCAAATAGACTACTACCTTAAGAGGGTCGAAGTCACCCTCGAAGGCACATTGGCTCCGCTAGTACAACTAGAAAAATGAGCAATTCCTGGTCACCCGAGGAGACGAACCGGGGGCCATAAATGCTTCTGCTGACGCAAAGTTCTCGCAGATACAATTGCTGTTGGCGTATATAAAGACAAGAGATTCCAAACTATCCGAGCAGACGAGTCGGGGGTCATAAATCCCTCTCACTGACGCTCCACCGTAATTAAATTTTATTAAATTGTTGTTGAGTGTAAACAACCTTCAAAGTACCTAGCTTATGTATCAACTAGCCTTTTCTGGAATGTGTGTATCTAACCGACTCTTCGAGCAATGAATATTATTTGCACTACATTATATCGAACAATTTGAAGTAAATAGCTGATATAATTTATAAAATGTCCATTAAAAGTCATCTTAGGTAATTGCTTTCTATACTAAAATGCATTTAACACTAAAAATGGCCTTGCAGGTATATGCTTTGTATTATTCTTTGGCGAAACACCAAAATAACTAATATTCCTTGCAAAATGCAGGAACAAACCGATATGATTTCTAATATTTGTATTACTGGTTATGATTTGCTAATTCGGACTCACTGAAGACATATATCTGTTTATTAATTTCTGCTTTGTTGTACAATATTAATATATCTACTAATACCGCCAAGATTAGTAAAAACCACCTGTAACAACAGACATTAATTATAAAAAAATAAATTTATTGTGGCGACCGCATTAGACGCTGCATATGAATAAACTGAAAAAATCCCGGCTATTTTAGTTTCTCACGTAACCGTGATCTTGACTTTTACGGCTTTTCCGAGGCATTCGTTGCATAAAATCTAGGACAACTCCGCTGTTTATATGGTAATAATCTATAAATTATTAATCGAACACGCTGTTTAGCATACTACAAGATAAACAAAATATGTTTTTCCTAAAAGGATCGTGGATTATTGGCACGTCTGTTGTCCGGTCGTAAACACCGGAAAGATAAATCGTTCGGCTTGAACGGCGCGAAAAAGCGATTCAAAAGAACCATAAATAATGGTGGATTAACAGCGACCTTACCAGACTTTAGAGGCGCGAACTTTTAAGTAGCTCCGAGATCAGATTGTGGGCATTTTGGAACGGTTCGCCGTAATGAAGTTGTAATTATGTGGAGCGTAGCATTTCCTTCCTGCAAGTGCAATTACTCGCATCACCCGACTAATGCGATTATTCACCTTTTCCAGAAAGAAAAACGTCGCCTGCTATTTATTAATACATTTTTTACGATGCGCAAATTGGGTTTCCCATCCTTTTGTAACAAACTAAACAATTTTTAACTACATGCAAAACGGGATTCTTTAAATTGGAACAAATTACGGAAAAATACTGACACTTTCTATTTAACCAATATTTTTTATCCAAGATCCTAAAAACAACGTCAAAATTTAAAAGATCTAGCAACAGAAAACCTGGTTTAGTGTTAAGTTGAACTTACAACTTATGCAAAAATATCCAATCTTCACCTTCCCCTACATTTCAAAAGTAACATACGCCAAATCATAAAAATACCAAAAAGGAAAGTTCGTTGTGCAGATAATGTTCGACTGACTTGTCAAAAAAACGACACAAAAAAACTTAATTTGTAACCGGTAAAGTAAACTTGCAATAAATTAGCAAACATATTAACATTATTTAACTAGCATTCTTTTTTCCAAGATTCCCAAAGCAGTAAATGCCAAAAATAAAAAGATGATGCTATGAAAAACCTAAGATAATCTCTGAAACTTCTTTGTGGCGTGAATTTATAATTCATATTCTTACTTGGGTATTTCGCCACTCTGAAAATGAAAAATATTAGACAATAGTTGGCTATCGATTCTTAAAGATCAGATCAAGTAGGTATAGATAATCGACAAACGTCAGTGTCAAGCAATTCATTGGAGGTTGGTCGTTTTTCAATCCTGGTGAAAAAGGTAAGGTTCTTGTTCTTTTTTAATTGTTAATCGTTGATCACGAGGGCAGATTGTCCCTCGAAACTTCGTTATTTAATATTTTTAATTTTCAGAGTGGCGAAATGCCCAAATAAGAATATGAATTATGAAAAAACCTAGTTACGTGTAGGTTTCTGCGAGTTCGACTACAAGTAGTTCCTAATTTCCAATTTCAAGATTCCAAAAGCAGCAAATGTCAAAATTTAAAAATACGTTACTATTGTTACGTTTTTACGTTCGGGCTATTTGAGAATTATACGACGCTTCTTGCATTAAACATTTATTTACAACGATTAATTACGATTATTTACAAACACAAGAATTATCAAGGCAGAACAAAAAATAACTTAAACTAACGAACTATTTCTAACAACGATACACTATTCATTTATATACGACTTAACATTAATGATTTATATGGTTATATTTATTTGTTATTTATTTCACTAGAGTTATGTACACACGGGTTCATCTACATTACGCGCTTCGAGTTTGATGAGAACTGCCGGCTATTCCTGCGGGCGTGTATTTATATTTCCGGATAAGGTTCCAGAAACGCCGCGATCTTTACTCGAAGTTCCCGACAAACGCATGACGCATCTCGTATTAGTCACAAAAGCAGCTGACTTCACCCGTGGCACCTGGCTCCAGAGTTGTTTCTCGAAGTCTGGGAGGCTGTGACTCATATGTCTGCAGCGGCTCGGCCCAAGTTTGTTACACTGTCCCCGCCTTAGGTCGTTCTGTCCCAGAACGAGTTGCGTCGGGTGCCTGTCCTCTCGCTCTTGTGGGAATTCGATGGCAGTATTTGCAGGCGATGCCCTTCTTGCACATGAACTGGCTGAAGAAGCAGCAGTCCACCGTGGGCTCAATGCTTCGCAACGGCTGTAACAGCAGACCTCGATCTGGACGCCGGTTGTCTCTTGTACTGCCGATCGGTAGGCCATCGGGAACAGGTGAATGCACTGGTCCCAGTCACGCTGATGCTCGGAAACCCCCTTGGACAGATGCTTCCCCATGGTTCGGTCCATCCTTTCCACCATGCCGTCCGATTGAGGATGGAGGGCAGTGGTCCTCGTCTTGCGTATCCCCTGTAGCTTGCAGAGGTGCTGGAACACTCCAGACTCGAAATTCCGGCCCTGGTCGGAATGTAACTCCAGAGGGACTCCAAAACGGCTGAAGCACTCCATCACCAGAACATCAGCGACAGCACCGGTTTCTTGATTCGGAAGGGCGCACGTTTCGGGCCACTTGGCGAAGTAGCCCATGTACACCAGAATGTATTTATTTCCCGCTTGGGTTTCGGGGCATGGTCCGGCGACGGCCATGGCTATCCCCTCGAACGGACCACCGGCGTTTTACTGCCACATCAGAGCTCTACGTCTTCCAACCGGTCCGTTTTCTGTAGCGCAGGCTTCGCACCTCCGGCACCATTCTCGGACATCATCTTTCCAGCTCGCCCCGTAGAACCTTTCTTGGACTTTCTGCAACGTCTTCTTCAATCCAAAGGGTCCCCCAGAGGAGCCATCATGCAGGTGGCGCAGAACCTCGGCCACTCTACTCCTTGGGACTATCGATCGTGATCTCGTTGCCCTACCGTCCTCATCTTCCAAGATTCTGGTCAAGACGTTGTTGTCCAGCTGCAAGGAGTCCCATTGCGCCCAATAAGTCTTCACCGTTAAGTTGGCGGCGGAGACCTCCTGCCAGGTAGGTCGACGGCCATCTTGCTTCCAGGATATAACCGCGCCTAAGTCGGGGCGTTCCCCTGGCTGCTCTGCAACTCGTCTGGCTCCCACGACTCGTCGACTACAGTGGTACGATCAATGGGTACCGCACGACTCTCCAGTTTCGAACAGTGGCCGCAGTCCGCAGGGCAGGGCCTCCTGGATAACGCATCGGCGTTGCGGTGGGCTGCGCCAGGTTGATGATTTATTTCAAAGTCGTACTCTTGTAGACGCTCGATCCACCTAGCCGCCTGTCCTTCAGGGTTCTTGAACTGCAGTAGCCATCTTAAAGCAGCATGGTCGGTCCTCAGCCAGGCTCTTTTGCCAAACTCGAATGATTTATGTTTTACTACGTCAGTACGGCGGCTGTGATGATCTCCGCACTCGAAGATGTCTTGCTACCGGGCCACCAGATCTTCGATCTTCTTCCGTTCTTGTTGGCTCATGCCCCTTCCCAGGATTGTGTTCCTCCTGATGGTTGCCAGTTTCCTGCTGACGTTCATCATCCTTACTGGGACCCCAAGCCCAGTCTTTACCAACGTTTTCCCAACCAGAATACCATAAGTGAGCTCCTTGTCATAATCGGGTTCAATCATGCGCACTACGTTACCCCGGAGATCGCCATCCAGGTATGCATCCACGACCCTCTCGGTTCGTCCCGACAGAGTAACATCTTCCGCCCATACCACTTGTACCGCGATCTCTCCTCTTGGGTGTCGGGAAAGCTCCTCCCCACCCACGTGCAACTCGCCGCGTCCCAGATCCAAAGCGCACTCATACTTATCCATAACATCCATTCCCAGGATGCACTCGTCCACAATGTCAGCATAATCGGGCTCAACCACGCGCACCACGTTGCCCCGGAGATCGCCATACAGGTATGCATCCACGACCCTCTCGCTTCGTCCCTGCAGAGTAACATCTTCCGCCCATACCACTTGTACCGCGATCTCTCCTCTTGGGTGTCGGGAAGTCTCCTTCCCACCCACGTGCAACTCGCCGCGTCCCAGGTCCAAAGCGCACTCACACTTATCCATAACATCCATTCCCAGGATGCACTGGTCCGCAATGTCAGCAATCAGGTCCCGATGCTTGAGGGTTTGATTCCCAATCTTCAAATCAGTTTCCCCATGTTTCGTCACTGCGCCCCCCTTGGCAGTGCGAAGGCGTGTCTTGTTGTGCAGCAGCTGACCCTCGTCCCTTACTACGTCGGACCTGGCGATGGACTTCGTCGCTCCAGTATCCAACAGCAGAGACCGAACTCTTCCATTTATTTCCCCATCCAGTTTTTGGACTACTTTCTCTTGCGCGGATTTCAGCTCTTTCTGCCCGGCTTTCGGCTGTTCCCTACGCTCATGTTAAGATCCTCTAGTCCCCTTAAAATCCTCTTTCGGCCGGCTTTCAATTCTTCCTTAAGTTCATCCTTAAGATCCTCTTGCACGGCTTTCAGCTCTTCCTTAAGTACTTCTTTAAGGTCCTCTTGCGCGGCTTTCGGCTCTTCCTTAACTACTTTCTGTGCCTTTTCTGCCTGATTTTGGCCGGCTTTCAATTCTTCCTTAAGACCCTCTTGTGATTTTTCTGCCTTCTCTTGGCCAACTTGCATCAGCTGGAAAAGTTGGCTTAATTGAGCCTCCATTTTGCCGCTCTGGGATCTTGTCACCGGCATTCACAATACACACACTTAAATTTATTTATCAGTGCTTGTTAATCAATTTATTTAATGTATGTCCAATCATTTTTTTATAGCCCCTGGTACAAAACGGTACAAAACCCCACACCTGACACCACTGTTACGTTTTTACGTTCGGGCTATATAAGAATTATACGACGCTTTTTGCATTAAACATTTATTTACAACGATTAATTACGATTATTTACAAACACAAGAATTATAAAGGCAGAACACAAATTACTTAAACTAACGAACTATTTCTAACAACGATACACTATTCATTTATATACGACTTAACATTAATGATTTATATGGTTATATTTATTTGTTATTTATTTCACTAGAGTTATGTACACACGGGTTCATCTACATTACGCGCTTCGAGTTTGATGAGAACTGTCCGCTATTCCTGCGGGCGTGTATTTATATTGCCGAGTAAGGTTCCAGAAACGCCGTGATCTTTACTCGAAGTTCCGGACAAACGCATGGCGCATCTCGTATTAGTCACCAAGTCACCCGTTGCACCTGGCTCCAGAGTTGTTTCTCGAAGTCTGGAAGGCTGTGACTCATATGTCCGCAGCGGCTCGGCCCAAGTTCGTCACACTATGAAAAACCGGTTCTGTACAAACTTCTTCAACTTCGTCTTCAAACATTTTTCATTTAACCCACTTTGACTTTTCCAGGATTCCAAAGGCAGTAAATGCGCAAATTAAAAAACGTGCAACTATAAAAAAACCTAGTAGTTACGTGCAAACTCTTTCGATTTCGACTACTAACATTTCTGATTCAACCAATACTCTCTTTTTAAAAGATTCAAAAACAGCAAATGTCAAATTTTGAAAATATGATGCTGTGACAAACCTACAGTTCATACACATTCAAGATGGAGAAAAATCTGCAACTCTAGTTACAAATACCATCTGTAATTAGATCACTGATACACAACGTGGCAGAAAATTTTAATCAGCGAGACATGACCATTTTGCCATCTTTATCAATGCCATAACCAATATGCCATTTCTCTAATAATTTCTTTTATATTCATAATACTGGTTATTACTATAGTTCATGTCACTTTAATAATCATAAAAATTCAAATGTCACAATTTAACAAAAAACGAAGTCGTTGATTCGAATAAATTTTAATAACTGTCAAAACCGTCTTTTGTTTTCAGCGCTTCCTTGATAAATGATTGGCCCACTCTAATAACTTTAACATACATTTTCGAAACTTTGGTACTGATTATCTCAAAAGTTTTCCGCTTTAAGGTAATACTTTTTTGACATCTGCGTACTCAGAAAAATGTGTTCTATCCAAATTCGTGAAGAAAAATAAGGGTTGCAATTTAAAAAAAAATCCAATGACGTCACAGCTCCAAAACAAAACACGATCAAAATATGCCAGTGGCGTAAAAAATGGCATTTTAAAAAATAAGGTTGACGTGTCCGAGGATTTTCTGTGAAAACCTTTCTAAAATGTTTTATCGAATTTATTCCAAACTTTACGACCTCACTGTATATTGTGGCACCATCGGTATACTTGTGGCCCCATCGGTATTATTTGGATGTTTTTCTATTTCTATGGCTTCACATGTCACTTTCATTGGTTGTGAACACAGTTTTGATGTTGCACTGTTTCAGGGCACGTCATGTCTTATCAGCCGAGCTTTTAATGTAAGGTAGAAATGCTAAGCCTTCCAGAGGTGGAGATTCTCCTTCAGGTTTTTGTGTCATAGTCTTGTCTAGCGCTTTTCGTATGGCGGTAGTAGTGTATTCGTTCTTTTGTACAGAGCCAAATAGATGTTCCTTTTCTTTCTCTAGATTTTCTGCATCTGAGGGTTCTAGGTAAATAGACCGAACTCAATAGACCGAAAGGCAGTTGACCGAACTCAATTGACCGAAAAGCAATAGACCGAAACGTCACTAGACCGAAACAGCAATAGACCGAAAATCACTTGGTCGAAAATATGTTATGGTTAAAGTACACATTCGGTAAATGTGCACATTAAATATCTTGAAAAATTACATTTATTTATTAACAATAGCATCAATAGAAACATTTACTCAAACAGCGTCCCAGACAGACAAGTCTATTAGATAAAGAATGTTATTTGAAATGTTGCTTAGAATTAATAGTAGGTGTCACATATAAGGTCACAGCCACCTGCTCTAAAAAACAATTTCCACTGGTTTTCCTTATTCTTCTACTACCCTGCGAATTACTAAACGCGATACTTCAAAGTTAATTTATTGACGGATACCATAAGAGTGTATCGTCAAAGTTGAGTTTCGGTCACTTAACCTGAAATTTGTGTGGCCCGAAATTGATGCTAAAAATCTCATATTTCTGTCAACAAAGACACGAGTATCTTAAAAAAATTAATAATACGCGATCCAAACATCAATAGCAATTCAAAGCAATTATAATTTTTAATAGAAATGTTATAACAAATATTTCCAAATAACATTATTGCATATTTTGGAAAATAAGGGTACTTTATTCTTGAGCCATTTTCATATTTTCGAACTTCCCCCGTGTACGGAAAGGGATAATTACATTTTGACAAGTGCATTTATAGTTTGAGAACAAGCAGGGTTTTTTTATAAAGAGTGATTTTTTTTGAGAAGTCAAAAATAAACTTTTTCCCCCCATTGTAACCCAATCCGTGGACATACTGTATAACAATTTTCTATTTTATAATATATTTCGTCTTTTGTTACTTACCTTAAAAGATTTGTTGGCGGTAATTGCACTTAAGCTGGTAGACATAATCCACATGCACTTTAGATAAAAATCTTCAAATTGAAATAGTTCTACGTATTATCTATAAATCTGCATTCCTGTCGATTTGGGAACAGATAAGCACAATACATGTTCAAATACTGCATAATACTGCGCAATGCAGAGATTTTTAAAAATAAAAGGGTAACTTCCAGTTTTTTTAAATTTTGTAAACCTTCTTCGTCCGGTTATTACTTTATTATTATTTTTTCCCGTCGACACTTTTTTCCGCTGCATTTTTTTCCGTCGGCACTTTTTTCCGCGGAACTTTTTTCCGCGGCACTTTTTTCCATCGGCACTGTTTTCCAGGCACTTTTTTCCGCCACCCCATTTTTTCATATCTCCTATAGTTATCGAGATTCCCTATGAAAACATCGAAATTGCCTTAACCTGTAACCTTGGAATACAGTTTATGGGCTTCGTATGCGTTAGACGGAAATAGACATATGATTTAAAATCTAGTATCCTAGGATTTAGTGTTTTCTGAAAACGAAACACCTCCATTCTGCGGATACTAGATGTTAATCGCATATAATTATTTCTGTCTAATGCATACAAAGCTCATAAGCTGTATTCCAACTCATTTGATTACCTTTGTTCACATTTTCCGCCACCAATCTGTATAAAGCTAACTAGCAATTTAACCAATTCTGTCATTTCAACCCAACTTGCCTTTCGCGAGAGAACATTAGAGGCATTAAAATTTCGACGGAAAACTCAATGGGTGGAAATTCAGAATACACATTACAAGACTTAGCAAATTCTTAACATTCGGATACCTACAATACCTAATTATCTTTTCTTTTGCTAAGGGAGCTCAAATCTATTTTCGTGAATAAGCTTGGTCTCTGTCGCAGTCTTCAGGTTAAGGCAATTTCTATGTTTTCATAGGGAATCTCGATAACTATAGGAGATATGGAAAAATTGATTCCCATCCTCGAACTCTTTTTTCCAGAAAAGCTTAATGGTTTAAACCAAAATGGGCTACCGTCTTTTGTTTTCGAGTTATAAACAAAACTTAAATTTTTCGATTTTTCGTTTTTTGACAATATCTCGCTTATTTATAAAAATAGATAAAAGTAATTTGACGTTCTTCTGGCACCTTTTCGATACAAATGCAGTGGGTAGTCAGTTATTCAAAAAAAGTTTTAAAATTCTAGTTATACCATAAAATTGTATTTTTGTAGATGAAATCCATAGTTGTATGTGGTATCATGAGTAAGAGATGTTTTTCCCATTCCAGTGTTATATATCATAATATACAGATTGGTGGCGGAAAATGTGAACATAAGTAATCAAATGTTTGTGAATACAGTTTATGGACTTTGTATGCGTTAGGCATAAACAGACCTATATGCGATCAACATCTAGTATTCGCAGAATCAAAAGGTTTTGTTTTTAGAAAACACCGAATTCTAGGATACTAGATTTTAAATCATATATGTCTACTTCTGTCTAACGCATACAAAGCCCATAAACTGTATTCTAACTCAATGGACTGCCTATATTCACACTATCCACCACCAATCTGTATAATATAACATATACTGTCCCTCATAAATTTGTAACACATGGATTTTTTTTATCATCCATTTATCAGAGTGTTTTATTCCTGATACAAGTTCTACATCTTCTCAAACTAAAAATGCACTTGCCAAAATGTAAATATATTCGTATACAGGGGAGGTTCAAAAATGAAATGAAAATGGTTCAAGAATAAAGTACCGTTATTTTTCAAAATAGACAAAAATGCTATTTAAAGAGGTTAAAAGTAGGTGTCAAACATAAAGTCACAGTTACTTGCTCCGAAAACATTTTTTTCTGGTTTCTCCTATTTTTTTCTTACCACGCTGTGTATTACCAGATGAAATACTTCAAAGTTAACTTATCAACGGATACGATAAACGTGTATTGTCAAACCTGAGTTTCCCTCACTTAGCAACCAGGATATTACGTGATTCAAAATCAGTGCAAACAAATTTCATTTTTGTGTCAAATTTTTAAATAATTTAATAACAAATGGACCAAATAATTTAAAATCAATTATAATTTTTTTCGTTGATCGTTTATTTATGGGTCCATTAATGTATAGAGAATCGTCTATTAATGACCCTTACTAATGAATATTTTTTATTAATAAACGATTTTAAAAATCTGTTTATGTTGGTGGAACTGTAAGTCTATGTCAAATTCGAGGTTAACAGGTTAGGTTTTGCGTCAGTTTTGACACAAACTGACTCAAAACCTAATCTGCTAACCTCATATTTGACATGACTTACAATGTCACGAACATAAACAGTGCCAACCTAAGAAAAAAATCACAACCATTTATGGTCACCCGGTACCATTAATGTCAAAACTTTAAGTGTCAAATTCTTTTCATGGAATAAAATTAGATTCTCTTCAAATAATATACGATCAACGGAAAAATATTGTAACTAACTCGTATGTTAATCGGCGATTAATAATATCTACAATTAACGCGCTCGCTAGCGCTCGCGCATTAAAATGTCTCGATTATTAATCGCTCTCATTAACATACTTGTTTGTTAAATAACTATTAAGAGATATGATATAACAAATACTTCCAATTAACATTTTTGTGTATTTAAAAAAATAAAAGTACCTTTTTTTTCAATTATTTTATTTTTTTATTCAAGGAAAATCGGTTCTGAAAGATAATTTTTAAATTTAAATATGATTTTTGTAATTTGCTAGAAATATGTTCCTTAAATCTTAATTTATTATCGATGATAAGTCCTAGATTTTTACAAGAATCTTTAATTTCCAATGACATATCCCTTATTTTAATAGATATGTTATTAACATTGGCATCTCTAGTTTTTGCCCTACCAAATAACATCACATAACATTTACTTGCATTAATTTGAAGATTATGTTTTTCCGAATATTCTATAAGATTTTTAAGATCAAAATTAACTTTAGCATTGACATCATCTACTTTATCGGGATTAAATTTGATTAATAGTTGTGTGTCATCTGCATAAAAATGGTAATCACAAAATCTTAGAGATGTTTTTAAATTGAAGGTATAAATGATATATAACAAAGGCCCTATCGTTAACGATGAGATAGGAATGTTAAAGTTGGTTAAATCCTATTGTCAAAAAATCCTCACAAAGATAGATAAGAATATTAAGCACACTAATAGCTTGTAAGGCACATACCTTACTTAATTGCATTGTTCGCTAAGGATTTTCCATGGTATAAATGCAATTTTTCTTATTTTTCGATTTATTCCAAGTCTACAGCTTGCTAAGGAGTGTTGTAGAAAGTTAATATTGAAAATGGTGTTGCAGTACATAGAGAGTGTAAAGGGCCATCGCAAATTGTTATTAGATGGTCATTTGTACATCAAAGACAAACAAATTGATACGAAGATATACTGGAGGTGTGAACGTCATAAAAAATTCAAGTGTAGTGTTCGTGTTGTATCAGTGGACAACGATATTACACAAAAAAATGGCCAACATAACCATGCAGCTGATGCTGCAGAAATAGAGGCAGCTCAAGTAATGCAAAATGTTAGAGAAGGTGCAAGACGTACCCAGGACGCTCCACACTTCATAGTATCGCAAGCATCTTTAGGATTATCACAGGCAGCGTCAGCAAAACTGCCAAAAGTGGACAACATGAAAAGAACTATACGAAACATTCGAACTAATCATGATGCTGCTCCAGCTATACCTGGTCATCGAAGAGAACTTGTAATCCCAAATAATTACAAAATTACTAAAAATGGAGCAGATTTTCTATTACTTGATTCTGGACCCGCTGACGATCGAATATTAATTTTTTCCACAAGAAGGAACTTGCGGCTATTAGCTCAGTCCATACATTGGTACGTAGATGGCACGTTTAAAACTGTGCCACATCTATTTTGCCAATTATATACAATCCATGGGTTGCAATATAACAATGCTATACCATTAGTATATGCACTACTGCCAGATAAAACCGAAGAAACCTACACTCGATTGCTTACAAGTTTGAAAGACATTGAACCGACGCGACAGTTTCACCAATAAGCATACTTATGGACTTTGAATTAGGGATGATGAATGCAGTGTCTGCAGCATTTCCGCAAACCAGGCAACGGGGATGCTTTTTCCATTTTTCTCAATGTTGTTTCCGTCACATCCAGTCAGAAGGACTTCAGCGTCGATATGAAGCAGAACCTGAATTTGCCCTAACAATGCGATTGTTGCCTGCTCTGGCATTCGTGCCTGCAGCAAATGTAGTAGATATCTTTGAACAGTTGTGCGAAGAAAATGTTATTCCACAAGAAGCTCAAGGTGTGCTAGACTACTTTGAGGATACGTGGATAGGACGCCCTCAACGACGTCACCGTCGCCCGCCGCGTTTTCCTCATGTTATGTGGAATTGTTTTGATGGTGTGAATGAAGATTTACCTAAAACCAACAATTCCGTGGAAGGATGGCATCGAGGCTTTGACCAGCAAGTTTCTTCAAACCATCCAAATATTTGGAAATTTATAGAAGCACTGCAGCGAGAGCAGAGTCTTAACGAACTCAAAATAGAGCAATATGTAAGTGGCGAAGAACCACCCAGAAGCCAGAAAAGGTATCGGGATTGTGCTGACAGAATAAAGCGCCTTGTCAGTAACTTCGATATTCAAGAAAACATCGTCGATTATTTACGTGGGATTGCGCATAATTTTAATTTTTAATATTAGTAGATATGTAATTGGGTAGGATATATTTGTTAAGTATTGTTTGATTTACTAGAATAAAGTTAAAATAAAATAAAAAACAAAAAAAACTTCTAAACACGCCAGTCCTAAGCTTGAATAAAGTGTGAAGAAAAGTTGATGCTATTAATGTTAATAAATGTAACCATAATATATTTTCGACAGAGTGATTTTCAGTCTATTGCTGCTTCGGTCTAGTGACGTTTCGGTCTATTGCTATTCGGTCAATTGAGTTCGTTCAATTGCTGTCGGCCTATTGAGTTCGGTCTACTCGCCGTGTTACCGCATCTGAGATACCAACGGCTCTGGTCGCCAAAGTCTAGAGAGCTGTTGCTTTTTGCATTGGATAATGTTGTGAGTTAGATATCTGTCCGTGTATGTCGAATTAACCAACATTCTCACTTTCCAATATTCCAAAATTTAAACGATATTACTATATAAAACCTAATTGCATACAGACGTCTTCAGCTTCAACTTCTAATATTTCCCATTTAACCAACATTCAAATTTTTAAATTTAAATTTAAAAAGATGGTCCTACGAAAAAGTACTTACGTGCTAACTTCTTCAACTTCGATTACTAACAGTTCTCATTTAACAAATATTCTCTTTTTTAAGATTCCAAAATTTAAAAATACATTACTATGGAAAACCTAGTTCTTCGACTTTGGCTACAAATATTTTCCATTTAGTCAATACTCTTTTTCTTCCAATTCCCAAAAACGATAAATATAAATTAAGAGATTTCAATATATAAAATAGTTTTCATATTTTGAAATACGCAAGAAATTATAGAAATTGTATCAACCTCATTCGAACTAGTTTATAACTACGCTACCGAGTTAATTATTTCATTAGAAGCCTTATTTACTGTGTATTAGCACAGACTTGAAATGTTCACCAGTGCGCAGTTTTATAAATGAAGTGGAACGCGTCAAGACAGGACATTTCACTTGTAATTAGCTCGCGAATTGGAAATCGCAGTCTTACTGGGCATTAAATCCATTTCGCCAAACTGCATCTGCTGAAACAAAGATTTCAGCATTTGATGGACATACATCTTTAGGAACGGCTGTAAAAGCTTCGGAATTCGCTTCCTTAAGTACGCAGACGTTCAGCTATTAACATTCTTTTGGGTACATTTCCTGAGTAAATTTATGTGAGAGTCCAGTTGTTGGTAAAGAAATTGGGGCATGCATATTAGCTACTTCTGCTGCAATTAGTTGTTTCAAGGCAGTGCTGATATGATATTATACTTAATTTTTACTTTACTTGATAACACTGCGTAGAACTAGTTTATGGAATTCTGCTTAAAATTTTATCATTACTGTTACTTGCAATACCATGTAAAATGCCCAATGTACGTCATCAGTCAAAAATAGGGTAATAAATCTTTTTACACAAAAACTTGTCCATAACAAAAAAAAACACACAAATATTATTTTTAGTCTCTTTTTTCCACTTCAAGCTAATTTTAAAATACAATTTTCCTTGAACTCTAATTAAAATACTATTGCCATGATTTTATCACAAAAGAGTAGAAAATCTCTTGACTGTCGATGAAATTGTTACAAAATATAGATATAAAATTATTGTCAAACAATATTAAACCAAATATAAATTTTTGGTATTTTCAGCCTTTTACAACAGGTTCCTAATTGATATCAAAAATATCCAGAAAGTGAATTTTAAATTAGAATACTCCTTTTATGAAGTGGGATACTCCCTTATCAGCTACTAACAGTTCCAAGCGTATGGCTGGCAAGCTGATTTATTGAGTCGTCATGTAAATGAACATTGTGTAGCAATCAGGTTGTTGACTTGCCTGACGAGGAACGCGCGACGAAGAAAGGCCACCTTTTGGGCTTCATTTTCACCACGAAGAATGCGTATGTGCGAGATAAAGGCTCACCTGATAGCAGACAAAGCCAGCATTCACTATTTAAGGCCGGCGAACTGGCACGAATGTCGTTCTGCTGAGTGACAACGGCCGTCATTTTACCTGCGGTTTTGAATTGATTTGTGGCTAATAAACGCCTGCAAACGCCCATCAATCTAATGAACATTTTTTGTTGCCGTGTTGTGTGGTGGTCACCTTGGCCGCAGAAGAGCAGACTCTTAAGTAGCATTCATCGGCAGGCAATTAATTGATAACACGTTTTAAAATGGCCATTGTTGTACAATAAACTGTATAAACTATACGCGCCAAATTGATCGATCTTCGATATTCTCGATTAACGGTAGACTGCATTAAGGATCATACTTCGTATATCTAAATTAATAATTGAACACCTTTAATAAACAATATAGTATTTACTGGGTTACGTTCCTCAAGGCAGCAACTCAAAAGAAAACTCTTTCCAAGCCAATATTTTGGATGCAAACTATAATAAAATGTCTAGTTATTACTTCTGTATTGTAGGAATCTTATTTCTTAGTTACGAAAACAGATTTTTATGTGCAGAAACACTACTATTTGCTATGTTTATAGCGACATCTTCAAGATGTTTATAAATTTTTTGGTTAAATTGTTAATGTATGAAAAAGATTTATATTTATAAATTTGACTGGTTCGGAGGTTCCATTGCATTATTATTAATATTGTGGCTATATAGATTTTTTAAAAAACTGAGGGTTATGGATTCTTTTTCAAGATTTTGTATAGTATGCTTATATAATTTTTTAACCGACGACTAGTGAGGTATTTTAAGGATTCTATATAGATTTAAGTGCCAAAATAAAGTTGATTTTAATTTTTATGGGATGGTACGAGAAATAATAAATGTATTTGTTCGAGTTCGTACTTTTTTATATCAATCCAACATAATTGTCAGGGGCTTTTACGACCTTTGTTTGCGAGAGCATTGACTAAATTCAGAAGCTGCTAAAATAATTAGCTTATCTGGTTACACAGTTGCAGCAAAATACTGTAGGAAGGTTACCGTTCATGGCGGAACTCTTATATTTTCCAAAAATAACTTGAAGGTAGGTACATGAACTACCAAAGTTCAGCGAATACACTATTGAAAATGTTATCGAGTGCTGTGCAATTAAATTTCAATCCGCAAAATGTAAAATATTAGTAATATATGTTTACAGACCACCATACAGTAATAACATGGAGCTCTTCATTACAACACTATCAATAATATTAGATGGTGCTTCTTCTACTGCCCAAATATTATTTTAACTGGTGACCTAAAGGTTAATTATCTGACAAGATCAAAAGACCTTGATTCACTAATGGACATTTTTATTTCTTATAAGATGGTTCTTACGTGCCAGGAACCAGCGAGGATAGATGTGAAAAATGGTAAAGTGTCAATTACTGGCATTGATTACTTACTACTAATATAGAAGCTGAGCACAGCTATAAATGTATTAATCATCATATATATCAGATCATCATATTCTTGTCCTGATACTAGATGATGACGATATAAATCCATCAACGACAATTAAAAAATTAGGTGATTGTATACAATAGATTAGTACAGTTTTCAAGTAAGTACAGTATTTTCAAAAACTGTCAGTGCGGTTTTAGAACATCTCGGTCTACTGAAATGGCTGTCGTTCAATTATTAAGTATTGTAAACTTGACCAAAAACATTTTCTTGCTACCATATTTTTTGACATGACTCGTGCATTCGATAGTGTAGACGCTAAATTTATAAAATGGAAACTGCGCAACATAGGCATAAGAGGTTATGTGTTGGATTGGCTGGTGTCATTCGGTACTGATAGGCAAATATCTGTGAAAGCTAACAACCTACAAATCACATAAATGTGATGTAAGAATAGGAGTACCACAGCGGTCCATTCTTGATCCCTTGATATTCCTTTGCTTTATAAATGATTTACCAAAGCATGTAATATCTGGATATCCAATAATTTTTGCAGACGATACTTCCGTAACTATTACTGCAGCATCACCTGAGCTACTGGAAATCCGTTTAAAAGCTGTTTTACATGAGATGAACGGTTGGTGCACGAAAAGCAATCTAATGTTAAGTTTAGAAAAAACGAAATATTGATACTAATATTGATTGCTCTGTGCAAGCAAATTTTTTAGGTTTTATGATAGATAACCAGTTAGATTGGGGTATACATATTGACGCTTTGTGTAAGAAATTAAATAGTTTGCTTTATGCATTAATGCAGTTAAGAAGCGATGTGAACATGGATGAACTGTTACAAGTGTATTATGCCTTGGTGCAGTCTGTCATTTGTTATAGTAGGGTCTAGGACAACTCGGCGCCGCCATCTCGGCGCCGCCACTTCGGCGCCGCCATCTCGGCGCGGGGCCAGCTCGGCGCCGGGACAACTCGGCGCGGAGCCATCTCGGCGCCAGCCAACTCGGCGCGAGGCCATCTCGGCGCCGAATTTAAATTCGCAAACTACAGTGTGCACTACGTAAGAAAATTATTATAAACAAATTATAAATAAAGTGATCGCCAAAAAGCTGGCATCAAATGAAAAAAAAATATTTAGAATTTCTTGGAAAATCAAACACTAACGACCAGAGGTAATTGCAAAGTGATTACAAATGGGCCAAACAAAAGTTGTCACATGACTTCCGTTATCAGTAAAATTTTACATTTTTTAAAAATAATTACGAAACATGCATTGCAATTTATTATGAAATAAAAAAACTTTGTTAAAAATATTTGTTTTTCCAAAGCAGTTTTTGTTAAAAGTAAAATTCTTTGATATGGGACCTAAACATAAAAGAAAATGTGAGAGGTCAAAGTTGACAGAGGATTTTGAAATTTTGGTATAGGAGCCTAAATGTTGATTCTAAACAATTTTTCTTAATAACTTTTTGTCGTATTTTCTACATAAAAGGCACGCTACTCTACAGTAAAATAGTTTTTTTGACAACTTCAAAGGCATACTTGATTTTTCAAAACTGAAATGCTGTTCGAAATTCGTCTTTAACCAACCCCAAAAATTGAAAATTTAAATCGAGAATTTTATACCTTTTACAAGAGTCGTTTCACCTATCCGGGGACATACTGTATACAGGGTGTCCGGACAATATGTGTACAACGAAAGACCACAAGTTCCTTGGCCCAAAGTATGATGATTTTACTCAACTTACCTATACAGCGTGTCAGGAAAGTCAACCGTGTCACTTCTGGAGATACTAGGGGGCGCTATATGGAGTCGAAAAGTTCTAATCCATTTTTGACCAAAAACTGACCAATAAAAATACAAGATTTGACGTTTTTGAGCCAATAGAAAAGAACTATATTGACAATTTTCACTAGTGAAAATAATCGACAATTTTCACTAGTGGTATAGTGAATATTGTTTGACAATTTTCACTAGTGAAAATAATCGACAATTTTCACTAGTGGTATAGTGAATATTTTAAACAAATTTGATTTTTATTAGAAAAAGTCAATATTAGTGTTCTGTTACTATAGAAATTGCGTAGTTTCGTGCTAGATTTACTGAAAACTCATTTGAAAAAGTAGTTTGGTTCATGGAATAGTCTCTCGAATACCATTCTTAGTCAAAGCTAAGTAGAATATTTTTGCGATGGTATCACTACTCATGTCCATTGCGTTTAGGATTAGTACTCGTGCTAGCGCACTCGTCTTAATCGATACTAAGCGCAATGGACATTCGTGATACCACGGCAAAAATATTCAACATAACTTTGACTACTCATGGTATTATAAGTGATTATTCAGGGGGTTGAAGCATTTGAAAAAGTTAATCATTTTTAAAGCCCTCTAGCGACTAAACTAAGCAACTTTGTATATATGTAAGTTGAGTTAAATTATTATATTTTGGGCAAAGGAACTTGTGGTCCGTTGTACACGTATTTTCTGGAGACCCTGTATACAGTGTAATTTTTAAGTTGATTCTTTCTTTTTACCAGGATAAAGCTAAATAAAGTAAGCTTTTTTTCATTTACCACTTTTGAGAAATATCAAAACTAACGGAGGTACAGGGTGTTAAAGTTTCAAATTCAAAACTAAACTTTGGCGCAAAGGCGGCTTGACAATTTTATTTTTGTTTATCTCTGTTGTCAAGCAATGATCTGTCAACTAGTTTTCCATTGTAATTTTCTTAATGTTATTGCTGCAATAATGGCTCATGTTTATGAAAATAATGAATGAGTGAATATGCTTATTATTTACTCGTCGAGTGTCGTCAAAATGCCACTGCCGCATCGCTCTTATACGCGGAATGTGTGTGTAGAAGCTAATGCTGATAATTTTGATAATTTAAGTTAGATTAAGTTTAGTTTAATTTTCGTTAAGAAATTTTAGTTCATACTTTGAAACTTTAACACCTTGTACCTCCGTTAGTTTTGATATTTCGCAAAAGTGGTAAATGGCTTACTTTTTTTAGCTTTATATCCTGGCAAAAGGAAAGACTCAACTTAAAAATTACCCTGTATATACAGTGTGTCCTCGGATAGGTGAAACGACTCTTGTAAAAGGTAACAAATTCTCGATTTAAATTTTAATTTTTTTAGGTTCAGCCCTGCTTGGTTAAAGGCGAATTTCTAATAGCATTTCAGTTTTGAAAAATCAAGTATGCCTTGAAACTTTTCAAAAAAAAATTTTTTGTACTCATGACTTCAAAATTCATATTTCCCGGTCACTTCCGATACGCCGAAAGTTACTTTTCCCGCACTGCGGTGTTTTTTACTTTTCAACAAAAACTAGGGGAATTGTGTTTTTTGTAAATTTTTATAATAAATGGGGTTGCGCACGCTATTGCGGGGTTTATTCTATTTAATTTACCATCATTTTTAGGCCTATTACGTTGGCCCCTCTCCAAGGGGGACCTCGGGGCTCCGCCCATCTCCAAAGGAGGCCTTAGGGCTTCGCCCCTCACCAAGCGGCCCTCGGGCCTCCGCCCCTCTCCAAGGGGGCCCTCGGGGCTCCTCTCATTTCCAAGCGGGCCCTCGGGGCTCCGCCCCTCTCCAAGGGGTTTTTCAGGGTTCCGCTCTTCTCCAAAGGAGCCCTCGGGGATCCGCGCCTCTTCAAGGGGGCCCTAGGGGCTTCACCCTTCCCCAAAGCGACCCTCGGGGCTCCGCCCATCTATATGGGGACCTTCGGGGCTCCGCCCCTCTCCAAGGGGGCCCTCGGGGCTCCGCCCATTTCCAAGCGTGCCGTTGGGGCTTTGCCCCTCTCCAAGGGGTCCTTCAGGGCGCCGCCCCTCTCCAAGGCGGCCCTCGGGGCTCGCCCATCTCTAAGGTGGCCCTCGGGGTTCTGCCCCTCTCCAAGGAGGCCCTCGGGACACACACGTCTGGATCGTTCTCCTTTATTATATAGAGGATTGTCTCTCGTTGGTTTAAATACTTCTGCAAACGCCAGAGGCGCTGTAAACGTCGACAAAAACTAACAGGTGCGTAGGATAGGTATAAAAGTTTAGTGATTTGTGCTGTCAACTCCGTAAATTAGTAAAACAGTAAATAATAATTTTTTAATTTTTTAAATAATTTCAGTTATTCGTTACAAAAAACATTGTACATAACTCCTTCGGGAAGAATTTTTCCGAATTCGCACTACATGCAGTGTTCATTTGGGAAAATTACGAACTTGTTAGGTAAATAACTATTACTGTAGACTATCGTGTCTTTTATGTAGCAAATACGACAGAAAGTTATTAAGAGAAGTTGTTTAGAATCAACATCTAGGTTCCTATACCAAATTTCAAAATCCTCTGCCAACTTTGATCTCTCACATTATCTTTTATGTTTAGGTCCCATATCAAAGAATTTTACTTTTAACAAAGATGGCTATGGAAAAACAAACATTTTTCAAAAAGTTTTTTATTTCATAATAAAAAAAATTTTTAAAAATAAAATTCTTTGATTTGGAAAATAAACATTAAAGACATATATATAAAAAGCACTTTACTTAGAAAATGGCGTTTTTCAAAATTGTGTAAATCCAAAAAGTGCTATTTTTCGGAATTTAAGCAAGATTTGAATGAGATTTTTTATTGTGTGGTAGTTTTAGCTGACTGAACAATCTCAAAGCCAGAAAACTTTTTTTCGTAAAATGTGTCTCTATCTTGAATAGTAAATGCATGCTTCGTAATTATTTAAAAAAAAAGGTAAAATTTTACTGATAACGGAAGTCATGTGACAACTTTTGTTTGGCTCATTTGTAATCACTTTGCAACCACCTCTGGTCGGCAGTGTTTGATTTTCCAAGAAATTCGCAGTATTTTTTTTTTCATTTGATGACAGCTTTTTGGCGATCACTTTATATATTATTTTTTTATAATAATTTTTTTACGTAGTGCACAATGTAGTTTGCAAAATTTGAATTCCGCGCCGAGATGGCCTCGCGCCGAGTTGGCTGGCGCCGAGATGGCTCCGCGCCGAGTTGTCCCGGCGCCGAGCTGGCCCCGCGCCGAGATGGCGGCGCCGAAGTGGCGGCGCCGAGATGGCGGCGCCGAGTTGTCCGGCTTCGGTTATAGTATAATGATTTGGGAAAGTTCATCGCATGCTGTAAGAGTATTTATACTACAAAAAAGAATAATTAGAGCAATGTTTTTATTGATAAAGCAACTCTTAACAGTTCCGTGCCTATTTATTTTTAAATTTTGCATGTATGTGAAGAGACATTTTAACAATTTTACTCAAGTGTCTTATAATCACTTTTATCCGACTAGAGGAGGTAACCACCTACTAATACCAATATACAGAACAGTAAGGTATGAACATGGACCTTATTATAGTTGCATTAAAATGTATAACTGTTTACCTAACAATGTAAGAAATGAAACTAATTTGGTTAAATTTAATGAGTTACTGCGTAGTTACCTAATTGAAAAGTGTTTTTATAAAGTATGTTATCTTACAACTATTTAATGTAAATTGTCTGTGACATATTTTTTATGTTGACTTGTCCCATACTATTATGGTCAGTGGATTAATAAATTTATTATTATTATTAAAAAAAAAGACACGAGACAGAGTTATTTTTTTCAGTGTCTAGAGTAAATTGAATATGGCTGTTGTATCTGTTATAAACTTGTAAAGTATCTTCCACACCATCTGATGGAATAGATAATATAAGGTCATCGACATACTTCCTAATAGAAAGTATTTGAAAAGACAATTTAAGAATATAAAAATGTAACAAATAACCCATAACTAACTGAGCAAGAATTGGATTAAGTTACTCCCCATCGAACATCCAAAACTGTGTGCATAGAATAGTTTATTAAACAGGAAAAGACTTGAATCAAAAGATTAAATTTATAATTTTAATAAACTCTACTAAGGGTGAGCTACATTCTCGTCCTATCTTGTCTCAAATGTTATTAATATTATCAATAATTAGTTCTTTAGAAATGTGAACAGTGAGACTACCTCAATACTAACGATTACATATCCTTCAGGTAATTTATAATCATTCATTCATTCATATTCAGGGGGTTGAAGCATTTGAAAAAGTTAATCATTTTTAAAGCCCTCTAGCGACTAAACTAAGCAACTTTGTATATATGTAAGTTGAGTTAAATTATTATATTTTGGGCAAAGGAACTTGTGGTCCGTTGTACACGTATTTTCTGGAGACCCTGTATACAGTGTAATTTTTAAGTTGATTCTTTCTTTTTACCAGGATAAAGCTAAATAAAGTAAGCTTTTTTTCATTTACCACTTTTGAGAAATATCAAAACTAACGGAGGTACAGGGTGTTAAAGTTTCAAATTCAAAACTAAACTTTGGCGCAAAGGCGGCTTGACAATTTTATTTTTGTTTATCTCTGTTGTCAAGCAATGATCTGTCAACTAGTTTTCCATTGTAATTTTCTTAATGTTATTGCTGCAATAATGGCTCATGTTTATGAAAATAATGAATGAGTGAATATGCTTATTATTTACTCGTCGAGTGTCGTCAAAATGCCACTGCCGCATCGCTCTTATACGCGGAATGTGTGTGTAGAAGCTAATGCTGATAATTTTGATAATTTAAGTTAGATTAAGTTTAGTTTAATTTTCGTTAAGAAATTTTAGTTCATACTTTGAAACTTTAACACCTTGTACCTCCGTTAGTTTTGATATTTCGCAAAAGTGGTAAATGGCTTACTTTTTTTAGCTTTATATCCTGGCAAAAGGAAAGACTCAACTTAAAAATTACCCTGTATATACAGTGTGTCCTCGGATAGGTGAAACGACTCTTGTAAAAGGTAACAAATTCTCGATTTAAATTTTAATTTTTTTAGGTTCAGCCCTGCTTGGTTAAAGGCGAATTTCTAATAGCATTTCAGTTTTGAAAAATCAAGTATGCCTTGAAACTTTTCAAAAAAAAATTTTTTGTACTCATGACTTCAAAATTCATATTTCCCGGTCACTTCCGATACGCCGAAAGTTACTTTTCCCGCACTGCGGTGTTTTTTACTTTTCAACAAAAACTAGGGGAATTGTGTTTTTTGTAAATTTTTATAATAAATGGGGTTGCGCACGCTATTGCGGGGTTTATTCTATTTAATTTACCATCATTTTTAGGCCTATTACGTTGGCCCCTCTCCAAGGGGGACCTCGGGGCTCCGCCCATCTCCAAAGGAGGCCTTAGGGCTTCGCCCCTCACCAAGCGGCCCTCGGGCCTCCGCCCCTCTCCAAGGGGGCCCTCGGGGCTCCTCTCATTTCCAAGCGGGCCCTCGGGGCTCCGCCCCTCTCCAAGGGGTTTTTCAGGGTTCCGCTCTTCTCCAAAGGAGCCCTCGGGGATCCGCGCCTCTTCAAGGGGGCCCTAGGGGCTTCACCCTTCCCCAAAGCGACCCTCGGGGCTCCGCCCATCTATATGGGGACCTTCGGGGCTCCGCCCCTCTCCAAGGGGGCCCTCGGGGCTCCGCCCATTTCCAAGCGTGCCGTTGGGGCTTTGCCCCTCTCCAAGGGGTCCTTCAGGGCGCCGCCCCTCTCCAAGGCGGCCCTCGGGGCTCGCCCATCTCTAAGGTGGCCCTCGGGGTTCTGCCCCTCTCCAAGGAGGCCCTCGGGACACACACGTCTGGATCGTTCTCCTTTATTATATAGAGGATTGTCTCTCGTTGGTTTAAATACTTCTGCAAACGCCAGAGGCGCTGTAAACGTCGACAAAAACTAACAGGTGCGTAGGATAGGTATAAAAGTTTAGTGATTTGTGCTGTCAACTCCGTAAATTAGTAAAACAGTAAATAATAATTTTTTAATTTTTTAAATAATTTCAGTTATTCGTTACAAAAAACATTGTACATAACTCCTTCGGGAAGAATTTTTCCGAATTCGCACTACATGCAGTGTTCATTTGGGAAAATTACGAACTTGTTAGGTAAATAACTATTACTGTAGACTATCGTGTCTTTTATGTAGCAAATACGACAGAAAGTTATTAAGAGAAGTTGTTTAGAATCAACATCTAGGTTCCTATACCAAATTTCAAAATCCTCTGCCAACTTTGATCTCTCACATTATCTTTTATGTTTAGGTCCCATATCAAAGAATTTTACTTTTAACAAAGATGGCTATGGAAAAACAAACATTTTTCAAAAAGTTTTTTATTTCATAATAAAAAAAATTTTTAAAAATAAAATTCTTTGATTTGGAAAATAAACATTAAAGACATATATAAAAAGCACTTTACTTAGAAAATGGCGTTTTTCAAAATTGTGTAAATCCAAAAAGTGCTATTTTTCGGAATTTAAGCAAGATTTGAATGAGATTTTTTATTGTGTGGTAGTTTTAGCTGACTGAACAATCTCAAAGCCAGAAAACTTTTTTTCGTAAAATGTGTCTCTATCTTGAATAGTAAATGCATGCTTCGTAATTATTTAAAAAAAAAGGTAAAATTTTACTGATAACGGAAGTCATGTGACAACTTTTGTTTGGCTCATTTGTAATCACTTTGCAACCACCTCTGGTCGGCAGTGTTTGATTTTCCAAGAAATTCGCAGTATTTTTTTTTTCATTTGATGACAGCTTTTTGGCGATCACTTTATATATTATTTTTTTATAATAATTTTTTTACGTAGTGCACAATGTAGTTTGCAAAATTTGAATTCCGCGCCGAGATGGCCTCGCGCCGAGTTGGCTGGCGCCGAGATGGCTCCGCGCCGAGTTGTCCCGGCGCCGAGCTGGCCCCGCGCCGAGATGGCGGCGCCGAAGTGGCGGCGCCGAGATGGCGGCGCCGAGTTGTCCGGCTTCGGTTATAGTATAATGATTTGGGAAAGTTCATCGCATGCTGTAAGAGTATTTATACTACAAAAAAGAATAATTAGAGCAATGTTTTTATTGATAAAGCAACTCTTAACAGTTCCGTGCCTATTTATTTTTAAATTTTGCATGTATGTGAAGAGACATTTTAACAATTTTACTCAAGTGTCTTATAATCACTTTTATCCGACTAGAGGAGGTAACCACCTACTAATACCAATATACAGAACAGTAAGGTATGAACATGGACCTTATTATAGTTGCATTAAAATGTATAACTGTTTACCTAACAATGTAAGAAATGAAACTAATTTGGTTAAATTTAATGAGTTACTGCGTAGTTACCTAATTGAAAAGTGTTTTTATAAAGTATGTTATCTTACAACTATTTAATGTAAATTGTCTGTGACATATTTTTTATGTTGACTTGTCCCATACTATTATGGTCAGTGGATTAATAAATTTATTATTATTATTAAAAAAAAAGACACGAGACAGAGTTATTTTTTTCAGTGTCTAGAGTAAATTGAATATGGCTGTTGTATCTGTTATAAACTTGTAAAGTATCTTCCACACCATCTGATGGAATAGATAATATAAGGTCATCGACATACTTCCTAATAGAAAGTATTTGAAAAGACAATTTAAGAATATAAAAATGTAACAAATAACCCATAACTAACTGAGCAAGAATTGGATTAAGTTACTCCCCATCGAACATCCAAAACTGTGTGCATAGAATAGTTTATTAAACAGGAAAAGACTTGAATCAAAAGATTAAATTTATAATTTTAATAAACTCTACTAAGGGTGAGCTACATTCTCGTCCTATCTTGTCTCAAATGTTATTAATATTATCAATAATTAGTTCTTTAGAAATGTGAACAGTGAGACTACCTCAATACTAACGATTACATATCCTTCAGGTAATTTATAATCATTCATTAATCAAGTGAAATATAAAGAAAATACTCATTAGATTCCAACGATTTTAATTATATATATTAACCTCACTTTCGTAAGTAAATCACATTCTTTTGATGCAATTCTTTACAACTGTAGACTTGATTGTAGTTTGCCTTGAGAAAGGAATAAAGATTTTCGAAATATTGGTTTGGATAGAAATGTTTTCTTTTGAATTGCTGCTCTGAGGAACGAAATACAATTGTTTACTATATTGTTCATCAACCAGTTGTATGTTACTGTCTCGAATTTTTGTATCTTCAATAAACTTAGCAGTTTTAAATAATTGAAATTACGCCAATACAAAAATTATCATCATCTATTTTGTTAACAAAGACATGAATATTTTCAATCTGAAACTTCTATTATCCAGGCTTCTAAAAAAACTCACACTGATCAACATATGTTCTCAATACAATTTTTAAATGGTTCACTATTTGTATTGTCCAGCTCCCGCAATTTTTGGAAGAAAGTTACAAGCTGCTTTACTTTCTCTATTATCTGCTATATGACTAATAATGGGGTAATTAATACCATCCATGTTAAGCTTTTGGTACAATTCATTTAAAGGTAATCTACAAGATACCCATTAACTAACCAAGGTGTTTTTATTTTAAGTCGAAAAGTTTCTGTCAAGATGATTCTGCAGACGCTCTGTTAGGGAAGTACTCAAAAGTAGGTACTATCCCAAGTGCATTAAAATAGCGAATTAAATTTAACGTTTTCTGTCAGAATGTTTTGCTAAGAAATTTGTCAAGTAAATTTGCTGCTCAACAAGAATCCCGAGTGCGTAGCACAAGCGATTTTGGGGCGGAAAATTTACGATATATATTTCTTCAGGGCAAACAATTCTGACAAAAAATCGTCAAAATTTATTCAGGCCAATTTACATGCAAGCGGGATGTTCGGCGTGTTTATTTTCTGAATAAATAGATAAAATTCAGTTGGTGGAGCACTTTTAATAATCATGTTAAAGTTATTCACAAGCGGTAAAATTTTGACGTTTGAGTTTTTTCATTAATAAACTGGCAGAAACCATTTAGACGCAATTTTAAAAAAATAATGAGATTACAAAAGTATATAATACTTCGACTTATAATGAAAAATTAAATTCAAGAGAAGAAAAATGTAGAAAGTAAAAATCTTGGGTGAAAAGAATCAGGAAATAGTATAGAAAAAGCACATCATTATTCAGTTCAGTAATCTCCAATAGCATTTAGGAGTGACAACACAAGAAGAAGAAGAATAGCAATAACATCTTCCAAACAATTTTTGTATGATTGTAGTTTGTAGTAAAGTCTTTGAAAGTCGTAGTCACTCAGATAGTTGGATTTTTCAAAAATTTCTTAAAGTTTACAATACCGTGAATACCTTGCTGAGTTCTCAAACTAACCGATGTAGCTTAGAGGAAGTTTGTATCAAAGAAGAAAATCGCGTCATGACTCAAATATCTCAGTCGCATATATAATATTTTGCACACTGTGCCAGAAAACGTAAGATTATGAAACTTGCAATTGTCCAAGGCAAATGGAAGCAACGCTACGTCGTCCGAGGCACAAATCTATTTTGCTTTGAGTTAATCAAATGAAGAGGATCAACAGTTATTCAAGATTTTTCAGATTCAAATTTTTCATAATTTTTCTCATTTTAAATCAAAGCACAAATCATTTTTTCTTCATAAATATAAACGATAACGCTTGCTTGCTGTTGGACGCATTGGTGTCAGATCGAAGCGGCTCTTAGCTTTTCGACAAGAGTATAAAGTGCAGCGCGGGTAGAGCGACAAAATATAGGGCCAAATATAAGAATATTTTAACATTTAATGAGGCCCACGTTCGCGTAGGCTCAAGATTTAAGCAGGATCAGTCTAACCTGATTTCATCAAGTTCAAATGAAGAACCGACGCGTCCCGGGGAAGACATTCGTAAGGTCGTGTGTACAAATCACACAGAAGAGACGCTGCAGGTTGGGGCTTTCGCAAAATAATTACGGTTACCACTTAATGATACTCTAATAGTGGGGACGCATTTTTTTGACGAATATTACATTTAAACGAAAAATTAAAGAGAGATATTTGATTCCATCAGTTCAACATTTTGTATTAGCCTGTAAAGTTTGGTAATTTTTTTCACTATGCTAACTTCGTTCAGTTCATATGTGAAATACTTAAATCTCGGGACATCGGAATCTGTCTGTGTCTGTGAGGGTCTGAAATGCATTTTAAGTTAGGTGGTTGACTCTACCATAAAAATTTTCCTCTAGTCACTACAGTAGTTCACCATACTACAGCTACACCTACAACAGCTAACATGCTTCTTCCGTGTCACCATATCGCTACAAAAAGTTAATTAAATTGGGCAGGTTGCGCCGATATGAAATAAAGTAAAATTATCCTATAAAAGGAAAATAATATATGCGTTATAAATGAGAAACTTCTACTCGCAAAATATTTTCCGAAGTACATACAGTACAATCAATGTAATATTAAAATCATGCAAACACTGTAGTAGTAGCTGCATCAGACTGTGTAGTGAGAAGTATACATTTTCCAGACAAAAGCCCTAATTAATCAGAATCATCGCAATTGCGGTCCCAAGATCGAGGCTGCTAAGTTTCAATAATAAAACATCCCGCATCGGTGACGATATGAGGTTTATGCTTGTGTAAGAAGTTGGTAGAATGCATCTTTTTGGAGATATCCAGTTCATTTTCCAATAGGATAATGATTCTTTTCATTAAGCAAAAAGTCTTTTTTACGATGAAATTAAACGATTTTACTGGCCACCATAATCTCATAAACTCAACTTAAGAGAAAACCTATAACAACGCGTGTAGAACCTTATTTAAAGAAGAAGTGCTTTGATTAAACAAACAATTGAGTCATTGCTCCATGCACGACATAATTGAAATTAGATATACGTTTTTTTGGTTGATGTTGGACTCATTGTTTTATTTGGCTTTGAACTAATAATTAAATAATATTGAAAATATGTTTGAGGCTTTCTGAATGCTTAAATAATGTCACTTATTTTTGCTCACTTTTAATTCAAAGGCTTACGCGATTTTCCTCTTCAATTCATTTATTTGAATTTTTCCTACGTCTTTCATTGCTTTTTGCTTTTTTACTCCTTTTATAATCAAATCTTTGTATAGTTACATCAATATTGCTGTGTACATGTGTCTTTTGGGATCAATACTATGTTATGGATCAGAGGTTGAAGCGGGTCTTATATTCCTCGCCTGTGGCGCTTAGTTTCACAAATAGAAAATACAACCAACTTGTATTTTATCGGTTTTATTATTAAAAATTAGATTTAAGTAATGTATTATAGAGTCACAGTTCGAAGAGCCGTCCTTGTAGTGTGAGGTTGATTTGGCGTGTGCAGCGAAAAACGCACATCCGAGCCTACTCGCTGGGAGCGGGAAGTTTCAACTCATGCAGATGCCACGAAGAAAAGTCAGTTGTTACCCAGTTCCAGCTGGAGGCTATACGCGTATCTGCGACTCCAAAAGTGCGTTGTACGAAAAATGCCCAAAAGAGAGTTAAATAGCAGCAAGTAGAAGCCTGTAGCAAGTAAATAATAAATTGCTGTCCACAGTTTTGCAGTGCAGTGAACAAGCGTTTACGAATTAGGTGAACGCATCTTCACCGTGTACGAAGTGAGCATACAAACTGTGCATCATCCAACTTTGTGACATCAATCAGACGAGCGTCGTTCAAAGATTGGATGACGTAATCTAGAGCGATTTTAAGAATCGGAAAGTCGTTCGATATAGAAAAGGTTTACGTCCAGCTGTGAGAAGCTTTTGCGAGAGCTAAAGAATGTGTTTTTGTGTGCAAATCGCTCTCGGTTTTAGTGCATACATTGCGACCAGGATCGGCTTTACGACAAGGCCATCTTTCAAGATATTTTCAACATTTGTGTTTTTTAAGACAATTATTTTAACGCTACTTTTGATATTGCTTTATGTATGTTGTATACGTGCACGGGAGTAGTTGATCTTTTTTTAGTTTATTGTTGTTTTTATATGTGTTCTGAAGTCAATAGATTGTGTAAACAAATTAGCTATTTTCGTGCATAGTTTGAAGTCATCTTCAAACCTAGAACACTACAGGGGGGGGGGCAGCTTCCTGTTTTGGCAAATGTTGACACTTCCTATCTACGAACTAGGGTATTTAGAGAGTTTTATGTTCAATGAGCGAGCCAACAGGACAAACATTATTTAAATATCAAGGCGTATGAGACGTCTTACTTAGATTTAAAGCTACTGCGAGAGGGATTAACAACAGCCTTATTAAAATAAATGGAAAATAACGGCAGTTGAAATCGATTATCTTCGAAAGAGTGCCAGAGTACGGTGAATGCAACACCGATATTTATACATCGCAAATTCCATGGTTAAAACTAAAATCTCATAGTGAAAAATAATTTGTATGTATTTTTTGCATTGTCATTTTTCTTACATTTTTATAGCGTTAATTCCCACTTCGCTGAAGATGGAAATGTCAGTTCTAAATGTACAATAAATAATGTTATCCACATGGTAAAATTTTCTAAAAAGCAGTGAATATGCGTATGCAAATTGCACTTTCCAGAAATACAATAATATATACTGTTTGTCTGACGATATATACACAACATAAGGCAGTGCGTTAATTTCGTAAGAACTACATGTTCAATAACCTTTCAAGAACACACTTAGCTGTCATTACAAATTTAAGTTTTACTCTTTAAAGATATGTCATTGGAAATTTGAAATTCAAATAATAATTTTCTAAAATGTTCGAAGAAAATATCAGCAAAATGTCAATCTGAATTAGCAATCTTAGATTTAGACAATTCTACAAGCAGATAATAGAACACGACGAGAAACATATTGTGATGGGCAGTGTTTTGTATTCAAACTGCAATTCAACTTTTTTGAAGCAACTTGTGCAAATAATACTATCTGATTTTTGTTGATGACTGTTAATAAAATAGGGAAGTTCTTATTTCAATGTGATCAAACTGTCATCTTAATTTATCATTGCTGTAATCTATAAGTTGTAATTACAGCTGTTTAACTGAACTATTTCATATTACCATGAATAGATATAAAAACTGCCTTTGTATCTCAAGTGAGATTTATTACCTGTCCAAAGAAATCTAAAGAAACTTTTATTTGTTTTGTATTAACCAGGCGACTTTCATGGCATAGAAACCTTACAGTTTTAGAACAAGGATTGGTATATTTTGATGTATTGTAACTGTTCGAACAACAGATGGTGTTCCTGTTTAGGAACGTTCTTAATAGTTAATCGACCGAATGGTATGATTTCATAAACTCAAAAATTTCCACTCTCCGGAAGCTATCTGCAAACACAGACGTGAATAATCAATCGCGTCTGCAGGAACCCAAATTATCGGTTGTCATGCTTCTTATTCCCGGCACGATCCCTTACACCCAGATGGGATCCAGATCTATCGGTTTGTCTTGGGCAGAACGGTTTTTCACCTCGCATTTTAGGCCAGTTCTCTATTAGTGTACAGTTAATCTCTTGTGTTCGCCTCTAACAAGCACGCCTAAGAGCGTTATTAATGATTAGTCCCCAACGCGATGTCAATCTTCCCAGTTACATAACCGGAGACCTCAATGCCCGAGCACACGCTATACCCGAGCCGGATTCTTGTTGCTACCCAAATGCCAGATTCGTTGGCTGATAACAAGTCGATTTTGAAAATGAACACGGTTTTAAGCCCACTCTTTTTCTGGGAGCTGAAGAGAAAAGTGGTGGCGTAACGGTATCTGATATTTTTAAGATTGGATTCCTAAGCTTGAAGGCGTTTTATTTTATCTCCAAACTAAACCCCGCTAAATTTAAGATTTAAAAAGATGTAGCAACGAAAATTACGATATCGCTCTCTTGGTTTTATAAAACTTCAGAATTAACATACAATGTTTTCAAGATAAGAATACACACATGGATTTCGTAACAGCGAGAGATGGAGAGTCAATAACTAAAAGAGAATATGCAGCACTTTGAAGGGTACGCCTGTGCACAATCAAATCTCTCACATTTTATATACAGTGTATTTTACTTCTCTCCTTCACACCTCAGTATATTCCTTATTTACTTTCGATCTATTTGGTCAGTTATATAACTCTTTAAAAAAGTTATTTTTATAATTTTTAACTAATATTACCGTAAACCAGTAGCCTACTGTGATAAAAATAAATGTGAAAAATTTTAATATTGTAGTAGGCTTAGTTCTGTCGAAAAATCTTAATAGAAAAAGTTGTTTAGAACAAAAAAACAGTTAAAATTTAAATTTTTATCGAAAACTATTCGTATAATTTCATAAAATAAATGTTTCGCTTCTCTCCTTCACAGCCCTGTATCTTCCACATTAATTTTTTGATAGATTTTTTGGTCAATTATACTACCTTTTAAAAGGGCTATTTAATGTTTTAGTGGAAAAGCAGTACCCTACTGCAACCAAAAATAAATGCGAGCAATCATAGTAGGCTTAGTTCTATCGAAAAACACAAGAAAAACATGCTCAGTATCACAAAAATTTGAAATCGATCAGAAAATAAATAAAGAAGATACAGGGGTGTGAAGACGAGAAGTGAAACATTTATTTTAGAAAACTACGATAAAAATATTAATAATAATAGTAATTGTTTGCTAAAAATTTGGATTTCGACAATTTTTGTGATTCTGGGTAACTTTTACTAATAACTTTCTTAGATAAAACTAGGCTTACTATGATTTCTTAATCTTTCGCATTTATTTTTAATCAAAGTAAGCTAGTGATTTGCAATTAAATTATTTAAAAATCGTAAAAATAATTCTTTTAAAGGCTAGTATAACAGACCAGAATGTGAGATCCATCAAAAAATAAAAAAAAGATGCAGAGGTGTGACAGTGAAAAGTGAAATATATTTTAATTATTTCTGTGATTCTGAGCAACTTTTTATAATAAGTTTTTTAGGACAAATTATCCCTACTATGATTTCTTAATTGTTCGCATTTATTTTTGATCGCAGAGGGCTACTGTATGTATGCTAATGACGTCAAAGTCTGTTTCCAACTACTTTAATAATCTACGTATAAGAAAAAAACGACTGTTAAGCACATGCATAGATAGCACTCCAGGTGCTGTATATTTTTTGCTATTTACCCGAATATTTCTTTCTCTATGTTCATGCTTAGTGTCTTTTGACAACCCTGCAAACAGCAGCAAAAAGTCGCAATTAAGTCTTCTTAGAAATCCATATTAAAATAAGTTCGTTATATTTATTATAACCATGGAAGTACGACTGGTTATACGAATAATCAACCTGAAAACGTCACAGCATCAGAACGGTTATTTACTATTTATTAATCTGCTGCTGCTAATCTTGATCTTCAACGTTTGATTCGTTTTTTTAACAAGCGCACTGTAAAACTTGTCGGTTCCCTTTTTGTTGGAATACAACACCTGAGGTTTGACACAGGTATCCATTAATTAAATAACTAGAAAAACGTACCATATAATTTTGCTTACTGATTAGAGCTTGACAGACGGCGGGATTGGCATAAAAAATATCGTAAGCTGTTCCCTGAACTCAAGAAGACCCGAAAACGAACCTCCGGCCGGGCATTAAAATTAAATTATTTAACCGATATATCAAAAACATCCTTCAAAAATAATAGCAGAGGTGTTGCAGCTACCGTAATTTTTTGCCGTTTAAATCTTCATATAATAGCTCTGTAATTGTGCGTTTATTTTTGTTGGAATGTTGGGGAAGCGAAGGCTGTTTCGCCGTGTTGTAAACAGCAATTTCTCGTTCCTCGAGCCGAAACCGTTCATTACGATTACAGGAAAAAATTAAACGAAGAGCACTCGGAGTTCCGCTTGCAGCAGAGCATTAAAGGTCCCTGAGCTTGCTGCGGTAGTCAAAAATGGCTCGAACAGTTTGCTGCAATTTTTCAAGCCATAGTGACAGGACAGACCAAGCAGACTTTGGAAATTTATTTATATATCTTAAGGGGAAATATTGCCAGAACTTTATTTGGTTGTCGATTAGACGTTATTTTAAGAACCAGTCTACAGGACCGTCAAAAACTAGCTGTCTGCTTGAGTGTATCTTTGCTTTAGCGCCATATAACGGCAATGTTACAAACTTTACTGCTACAGGATGCTGTGCCTATTCGCGTATTTTTTTAGCGCTTTCTAATAGCGTGGTGAGGGGCATTTTGTAACTTCTTCACCTAAAATTTAATTAAAAAAATTATTTAAAATAGTATAAAGCCACCTACGGGGTGGGTTAAAAATAAAGATATGGAATGTCTTTAAAGGCATTTTAAAGCAACTTTTCCTTCCTACTACCTCTATTTAAAACCAACTCGTCTAGCAGCTTCTATACGGCCTGTTACTAATAACATCTTTTGTGCTGGTCTGTAATTAGGCATTCATACGTGAATTAGCTTTACGTGCGAATGCTTCTAAATACACATTTACAGAACTAATACCTGGCTAATAAACCACGTTGGCTTCTTTCACGACCTTAGAGGGAATTAATAGAAAACGCCGGTTTATTGAATTTAAAATAATGAGTAATTGCAAGCTTTTAAGTGGTTTTTAAGGTACGCGTTGTCGGTGCCCATATGGTGTTTATGAATCTTGCAGAACCCTTCGTAGGTTGCGACTCAATACAAATACAGTATTTCAATATTCTTGGGAAATAAAGGAACAAAATAAAATGTAGTTTGCATTTAATTAACCGCAGCTGATATGAAAATTTGTCTTGATGAAAACACAAGCCCAATTCGTGGAAATAATGTTGGATCATGAGATCATCCATTTATTTTATATTAAAAATTCAACGAAGTGCTTTGAACCTCCGATGGCTTTTGTTCGAAACTGGATTTACATTAAGTTAATGCTATGGTAAACGTGTTTAAATAAACATGACGTTTTTATATGGCCATTAAGTTTTAGCATCTATTAGCAAAACTATTAGAAAATAATCAGGGTTACAGTTAAAATGTTTAAAAATTATCTTGAATCACTATTATTTAGATTGTTCTGCAACAGTACTATTAATTATATAAATATTTTCCAATTCTATTATTCTCTGTTCGGTTCCATTAATTTCAAAAACAATATTTTTACTGCCATTGTAATAAGAAATTTGGAATTCACCGTCCTGTGCGTACCAATATATTCTTCCATTATTATCGCAAAATATGAAAACACATGTAAATAAATAGCAACACTTCCACTTTACATACGTTAATATATCAAATTTCTTTTTGAAACTGTTGTCCAGTATGTCTTTGAAATTTGTTAATCTTTATTCGCAGAGAAAATATTTTTAAAGGTATTTTAACATTAAGTTTAAAATTACATATTTCAAAAACGGGGAAAAGAAATTACATTCCATACAAGATTCGGTTTTAAGCTAGTTTCATACATCTTTTCTGGCCATAAGGGCTGCAGATATAACAAGAACATATCATACAACGTAACAAGTACATGTATCTATGAGGTGACTTTAATAACTGCCATTGCGAAAATTACCTTTTAAAATTAAACATCTTTGAATGCCCATGAAGAACTTATATGCCATTCAAATATTTTCTTTAAAAGTACAACTTTAATTGATAATATTCAACTAGTAGGATATCGATAACGAACAAGAAAGTGAGATAGAAAAAGGAAGATATGGGAAAAACAGTGAAAATGGAGAAGGAATAAAGCTAGAAGGCTATTGGAATTACTAAGAAACTATTGTAACATATGAACAAAGGGCACATGAGGACGAACTAGGCAGAAAAATGGGACATGAACACGAACCAAATAGATAGGAAAATTATAACAATAAAAAAACTGCTACTACAATTAATACGGAAATGCAATGTAATTTAGATGGGAACGTGTGACTTAGTGATAATCCAGTTCGAAGAAGAAATATTAAAGAAGAGAAGGAAGAACAACGCTGTGAATAGATTTGATATAAACCACTTAAACAGAAGATGAAGTTCTAACCCAATTTCGATAAGAAATGACTGAAAATCTAGAAAGGATGCAACAACAAAACGACATATAAGAGAAATGGATGAAATACTGAAAATAAAAAGCCATCTAATGTCAATGATACGAATTTTACTGCTAAAAGATGGTATCCCAACTAGCACAATAAGTCGCTTGAACTTACCGACGACCTTGTAGAAACTTTGAAGTGTTTTTTCACTAGTTACGGGTATGTAATAGGAAAGTTCCCATCACGTGCACACGATCAAAATGGGGTATAATTTTTGGTGACTACAACGTTTAGGCGACATTCCTGAAACTTGTCCGGCTACGTTCCAATGACGTTGTGGTTATGTAGCGGCGACGTTGCGGCTCAGTAGCCGCCACGTCCACGAAAATTGATTAATCTTTTAGATTAGGGTTGCTTGTTTGGTCTTACAACTGATTTTGTTATACTTATGTTTTATTCCGTTACGACATTTATTATATTACTGTACGAGGGTCGTTACATAAGTTTCGTAAATTTCCATGAGATGGCGCTACAATTCACTAGCTCAGGCCAAATGTTAGACAGAAGCGACGCTTTTTTTATGTTCTACAGACGTTTGAATCGAGTATATTAGCAGCTGCCAAAAAGAGTGTAAAAAAGGGTTCCACTGTACTCTGCACCAATCAGCGTTGAACACAATTTATTTCTGAATAAACGAGTTTAAACGTGGCCGAACGTGCACTGAAGGTAAAGCGAACTCTGGAAGGAAGTCACCGCGACGGATATTGTTGAAATAATCCACACTATTGCTATAGGAGACCGCCGATTGAAAGTGCGTGGGGTTGCTGATACTGTCTCAATTGAACGAGTGCACAATATTTTGTACGAAAAATTGTAAATGAAAAATCTGTGTGTGTGAGAGGTGCCGCGATTGTCGACTGCTCTTTCACCAAGACAAAGCGCCGTCCCACAAATCGAACGTCGCAGTCGCAAGATTTTACAAATTATGCTTCGAATTGAGTGCTCATCAACCTTATTTTTGGACTTGGTCCAGTGCGACTTTTTTGTATTCCCAAACTTGAAAATTTGGTTCAGAGGGAAGAAATTATCGTCGAATAACGATGTTATCGCCGCCGTCAATGTGTATATTGCAGTATTCGATAAAACTTTAAAAAAATGTGGAAACTAGCTGGATCTAGAGTATTGTATAGCTCTCAATGGAGGCTACGTTGAGAAATAAAATAATTTTCCCAAAAAATGGCGTTTAACCTGCTTCTTTACCATAATTACCAAACGATTCTCCTAACACAGATCGACAAATCCAAGCGACAGAGAGGCAGCTGAAGTGATGAGGCCGAGTTTTTGATTTTGAATCGCATACTTTGCTGAAGAAACCCTGAGCCATTTACTTCCATATAAGCCTAAATTTGTTGTTGTTTTAAGAAACGACATAACCCCCCCCCCTTCTCCTCTTTTTATAGACGCTATCCGGCGCCACTCGGCCTAGCTGCACCACTGTTGATATGGCCAAATCAGACCACGCCCCATTGAAAACAATATTTTTAATTAAAATATTGGCTTTAACAGTTATTTATGGTACAAATGTGTTATACTAATACAAATAATCGACAGAGAAAAATTGAATCTTTTCTCGAGGGCGTTATTTGTAGTAACACACGGGTACCATACAAAATTTTATCCAACAACTCAATTACTCAATAAATACCAAAAACCATAACTTTTGGATTGGCAGTTGTGAAAAGTCATCGTGACACATTAATTGAGAGTCAGTTTATCCACAGGAGTAGGTCACGTGTGGATTATTTATTATAACCCATGGTGTTAAGGGCAACGTGGGTTATGATGTAAATAAACTAGTAATAGCCCAGTTTACTTGTTTAAAACGAACTAGAAAACACCATATTTACTATCGAGTATTGGATAAAATATTTAACATCAAGTAATTTATTACATTTGGTGCAGAAGTGATGCTAAATTAATTCTTTAAAGCCATTGTGACATAGCGATTCATGTTTTTAAATAATAGCGTCGTAAGTTTCACCCATACAAATTGCGTATGTCGGAACAACTACCTTTAATGTCGTTTTAACTAATAATGATAACTTGAAAGTAATTCCTACTCGACTACACTGTGACGGAAACTACAAATATGCCACTGAAAAGATACATTTACTTCAAAGTACCGAACGAAACTGTAGCGCCACTTTAAAGTCCTGGCCTACCACAAACTGCCTGTTAAAAGTTCCCGTTACAACTTCCTGGTTCCACATGAAACTTTAACCTCTCTAGCGTTTAACCTTACATTTTCTTCATATGACCGCACAGCGTCACACCCATTGTTTATTTGTTTTAATGATATATAGAAGAAAACGTAATGACTTCACAGTACTAAAATGTTATTTTACAGTACTGTTAAAGTTATTTGTGGTTGAGAGCTTACATTTTCTCTATAGGGTTGTAGAATGTCGGTAAATTGTTTCTGTTTATGACCAGTTTTGACTTTATAAGCAGACGCCATTTTTTAAATCCGCACTGTTAAAAGTATCAATACATACTACACAACAATGCACAGCATGAAATGTTATCGATATTAGGAACTATTTGGTAAAGGTTACTTCATGATGAATTTACCAGGTATTAGGCACGTATAGTAACCGTGAACAGTGGCCTTCCATTTTGCAGGTAGCGGAAACGTTATTAACAAAAATCAATACTATTTTATAAGTTCCATAACTTTAAAGTGATAGTAAAGATGCCCAGAAATTAGGTATCTATAAAAGTAGTTGCAACTTTGAAGCCGCATTTTAGTAGCATAAATTAGTTGCCGCTACCATTGTTGGCCACCTTTAAGGTCTCTCCAAAGTTTACTACGACATTTCCAATACCAGGAGAGGTACTTACGAGTCATATACAGCTACACAGTAACAATTAGTAAAAACTACGTGGCCAGCAACTGTAGATTTTTCAAATTAAGTTATTTTATATAAAATTCACATTTTTAGTGGCGGTAACAGTTACTCATGTTAGGTTTCGGTAAGACTGCAGTATAAGGTCCTACCTATTTCGTATGATCAAAAATCGAACTGTTAGGCATGAATATGATCAGCGATTCGAAAACAACCTGATGGGGCATTAAATTTAAAAAACAAGCAAAGGCTGCAACTAACCTAAACAAGCTAGAACGACACACAGCATCTTACGGGTCAACAAAAACACACAGCACATTGTTACTGGTTTGTTCGGAACCATTGCTTCTTCATTGGCGCGAATTTAGCTGAGCGCTACTGACCAATCAGACGGTTGACTGGCGGACATGCAAAATAGGCAGGAGCTAATATTATAGTTGGGCCGAAGTTCCAGTCTCAGTTACAGATACTTTAGTGCTAGTTGGGATGCCTCTTTTTCAGCGCCATCTAAGAATAGTGGCACTAACTGTTTTCTACTCTAAGTGCTATATTTTTACAATTCAATCTAACAAATGCACTATCCTTATTGAAAAAAAAATGAATGTGATAAAAATAAAAGATGAGAATTTGCATAAATGTAACAGACCATCGGTCAAGACGAAAAATGTTAATAGCCTTAAATTACTATTTACCATTTAACCATTTCTCTATACTACAGTTCTCTCTTTAGAAGAACATGGTTTGATGCTGCAATTCTTAATAAGTATGTGTAGCATAAGATAAGAAGAAGAAAACAATTTTCTTGGACTAATTTAGATATTTTTCTTTTTTGCTTCTGAGCTTTGCACACATAGAAATTTGTTTCCCCAACAGTGAGTAAAGAGAAAATAAACAAATGCTATTTTTCAGTTCTAATCAAAGGTGATTTCAGCAGTGAAAGTCGCACAATCCCAGTGTAATAAGGCAGTTACTGCAAGTACAAAAGAAAGTCGAATTGTATGTCTAGGTCACTTTCCAGGTAAACATTGTTCCGGCTCATTGGCCACTCAAAATGTTGCAATTAAAAGATGACGCTGTTCTTCCGTTTAAGTGGGATTCCTGGCTGCACCGTTAACATTTTCGGCATTCCAAACCTTTACGGCTTAGAATAGGTTACATTCTTAACAATTTAAGCGAGGCTTTTTTATATTCACCAAAGCGCATTGTTGATGCCAATGTTTACTTTTTCTAAAAGTCACAATACAATTCCAAAGAAATGTTAAAGCAATAAGTTGCGACTGTGGAAAATCTGTGCCATTGCATTTAAACCGCGAGCGAGCATAAATTACGATAGTCTTGATTTGTGAAATTAAGTTCCGCATAAATACCGTAATTATCCTCCGTTTAGCGTGAAACACAATCCGCGAATTTATTGTTGCTACTTGAATTTACTTGAGTCTATAAACATTTATTACAGCCATACCGATGTAGTGCTCTGCTACGAGATGGCCATAAATAATTAGCACCGTTTTGTCGCTGACGGTAGATAGTAGGCCACGGAAAGGAGCTTTCCTCGTGATTTATGACTTGCAAATTAGCTTAGTACCTACTTTAAAAATGTCGCCTTCGGATAACCAGACTAATTTTGGCTTTCTTGAGCAATTGCTGGCCATTCCTACTTTATTGCCTTTTAATTGTATTGTTATTAAGCTGAAGTAGATATTTATGAGCATAATTCCAAATATATATAGGCGTTGCGTATGCCGCCAGATCGTAAGCGGACGAAAAATCACCGGTCATAAAACCCCCGGACAAAAAATCACGGACAAAAAAAAAACCCGGACAAAAAATCCTCCGAGAGGTAATTTGTCCGGGGGTTTCTTTGTCCTGAGAGTATTTGTATCGGGTTTTTTTTGTTCGAGGGTCTTATGTTCCAAGTTTTTTATCCGGGTAGTTTTCGCCTGAGATTCTCGCCAGACACGCTGTGTACTCGGCTGATATTACAAATCTATATACATATACAGGGTGTCTCAAAAAGAATGGGACACCGATTAGTCATAGATTCCTTACGTCATAATAAATCGATTAAACCTAATATACCTTAGTACAAAGTCCCTTCTGTAAGAAGTTATAGGGCCTTGAAGTTCAATTTTTTATTTTTTATATTTTTGTTAATTTTCACAAATGTAGAGATATCGATTTAAATTTTGTTATACATACTTACTATTATATACTGCAATAATAGGAAAAATTTCATAAACTAGACTTGACTGTAAAGGGCACTTTACCTAACTTTCAAAACTTCTTTTAGCTCTAACTTCGTTATCGGTAACATTTTTTGGAATTTTAGGATATTATCTGAAAGAGAATTAAAATACACAAAAATAATGTACTCTTAGTTTATAAGCGTAATAGCAACCGTTTACCTTAAAATGCCCATCAAAGGTTTTTGGTTGACATGAAGACGTGCAATTATCAAGTAGGCATGATCACAAAAACAATGGGTAATAGTTGTAATCTAGTAAACAACAACAAGAAATCAAATAATGACGTTGGTGACATCAGTTTTTTGTTTTTTGTGCTTACGAAAATGCTGCAACCTAACGAACCTTTCAGCATTGGAGAATTCGTTATGTAGCGGCATTTTCTTAAACATAAGAGAATAAATTCTGATGTCACTAATATCATTAATTGATTTATCATTGTTTTTTACTAGATGACCATTGTTTTTGTAATCATGCCTACTCGATAATTACATGTCTTAGTGACAACCAAAAACCTTTGATGGGCATTGTAAGGTAAACGGTTGCTCTTACGCTTATGAACTAAGAGTACATTATTTTTGTGTATTTTAATTCTCTTTCAGATAATAACCTAAAATTCCAATAAATGTTACCGATAACGAAGTTAGAGCTAAAAGAAGTTTTGAAAGTTAGGTAAAGTGCCCTTTACAGTCAGGTCTAGTTTATGAAATTTTTCCTATTATTGCAGTATATAGTAAGTAAGTATACCAAAATTCAAATCGAAATCTCTACATTTGTGTAAATTAACAAAAAAATAAAAAATAAAAAATTGAACTTCAAGGCCCTATAACTTCTTACAGAAGGGACTTTGTACTAAGGTATATTAGGTTTAATCGATTTATTATGACGTAAGAAATCTATGACTAATCGGTGTCCCATTCTTTTTGAGACACCCTATATACGAGTATAAAGGAAAGTCACAACCCTGACTAATCAACGCAGAGCCGAAAGCACTGGCACTCAAAACTTGAAATTTAGGTGGAAGGTTCAATTTGTTACGTAAGGTAGTGCTAAGAAGGGATTTTTTGAAATTCGACCCTTAACGAGGTAAAAAGGGGTAAAATGTGTTTCCACGAATTCCTAAATATCTCTTACACCCGATAAGATATCGATTCGGTATTTGCTTGCAAAGATTATCAATGCAAATACCTAGGAATGTATTTTAGGATTTTGCCCTAATCAACCCCTAAAGGTGCAAATCTGGATTGGGGGTGAATTAAAGAACCTTTCGTATCTCCTATTTTTATTGAGTTAGAACATTCTGATTTAGCAGGTAGATGTATTTTTAAAATATTTAGAAAGGGGTGTAGGAGAATTTGAAATTTTTAACCCTAAGGGGGTGAAAAAGGGTAAACTGTGTTTTTACAAATTCCTGAGTATCCCTTAGACCCGATAAGAGAGCGACATGGTGTTTACTTGCATAGGTGTCCAATAGAACTATCTAAAAATACATTTCAGGATTTTGCCCTAATCGACCCCTAAAGGTGCAAATCTGGATTCGGGGCGAATTAAAGAACCCTTTGTAACTCCTATGTTTATTGAGTTAGAACATTCCTTTTTTTGGCATATAGATGTATTCTTAAAATATTTAGAAAGTGGTTTAAGGGATTTTATAATGTTATCCCTAAGGGGGCGAAAAGCGGTTAACTGTATTTTCACGAATTCCTCAATAACTCTTAGACCCGATAAGATATCGACTTGGTGTTTGCTTGCATAGGTATCCAATACAAGTGTCTAAAAACGCATTTCAGGATTTTGCCGTAATCAACCCCTCAAATCTGGATTCGGGGTGAATTAAGGAACCCTTTGTATCGCCTATATTTATTGAGCTAGAGCATTCTTTTTTGGCATAGAAATGTATTCTTAAAATATTTAGAAAGCGGTTTAAGGGATTTTAAATCTTACCCCTAAGGGGGTGAAAAGGGGTGAACTGTATTTTCGCGAATTCCTCAATATGTCTTAGACCCGATAAGATATCGACTTGGCGTTTGTCTGCATAGGTATCCAATACAAATGTCTAAAAACACGTTTCAGGATTTTCTCAAATCAACCACTAAAGATGCAAATCTGGATTCGGGGTGAATTAAAGAACCCTTCGTATCCTCTATGTTTATTGAGTTAGAACATTGTTTGTTTGGCATACAGATGTACTCTTAAAATATTTAGAAAGGGATTTAAAGGATTTTAATGTTACCCCTAAAGCGGTAAAAAGGGGTAGGATGTTAAATTTATTACTTTTTTTTCGCTGTGGGTTTATTTCAGAATAATATGGGCAGAAAGAATTTTTCAAAATTCCACCTCTAAGGGATGAAAAGGAGTAAACTGTGTTTTCACGAGTGACTCAATATCTCAGAATAAATAGAATTTCTGAAATTCCACCACCAAGTGGTGGAAATGGCTATCTTCCTATAATTTAGTTTGTACATATATATTTTATTTTATCTCATTGTTATAGTAAAACTATAGTTTTATCAATATATACAAGGAGAACAATAATTACGTACCCATTTCCAGGGGTACATGAAGCATAAAAGAGTTGTGGAGGAATTTTTTCCGAAAAATTTTGCTTCCTTTTTTCCTACAATATTGTTTTGCGGCGTTTGTTAGTTTAGCGTATGAGTGAGGGTAAGGGAGGAGCCCTAGAATTCATTTGAGACTTAGAAGAAAAAACATTTGTTGCCCGTACGAAGAACGGGCATCTTGCTAGTATGTAATATAAAATGTCTTCAAAGGTTACAGTTGCGATTTTTACAACGTCAATGTTTGGGTAATTTGTCATCAACCTATGGAATAATTAAAAATCATTTACAATTAGCGTGAAAAAGTGCATCGACTTTTCTTGATAAACACCAACCCTGGAACTGCTAAATGCAAAAACATCCGATCTTGCATCTAGTCTTGGAGTGGGCATTCAATGTAAATCAAGCTGAATTATTGTGTGAAACCACACGCGCTTCAGATGATTTCAAAAGTCAAAAGCTTGTCCATAAAGTGAACTAGATTTGAAATTAAAATTTCGGCTACTTTTGATTTTAAACTTTCACGTGGGACTTGTTTTTTGTTTATCCAGTCGTGTCAAAAATAAACTCTCATTTTAATTAAATACACAACACTAACGAGTCATTGTTTGGAAATGATACAAGCCGTATTTAATATAATCGTTCGTACAACAAATCTCGAGTTTTACGATCATATTTAGAATTTAAAGTTGAACTAACGGTTAGCTGTTCAGCGAATAACACTTTCGTGTGTTTTATGTACGACTACAGTTAAGCGTTTGAATATAATTAATATTTATATTTGCACTTCACATCATCATACAATACAAGAACAGTTGCCCGCCTGTGAGGGATGAGTACGAGTTATGTAAAAATTGAAATTCGTATTTCAGTGAGCGGTTTTCCGTCTATAATTTAAATTCAGAGATTAGTTTTTGCTTGAATATTTTGCTAATGGGAACATTTAATTTAAAATTCTCAAGTTTATTATAAAAAAGCTTTTAATTTCATTTTGAATTGGAAATTATGCTACATATGCATAAATATGCAAACATTTCCTTTTTAAGCATTTAATTCCCAACTTTCTAAGTCAAAGTAAGACAGTAGATTCGGAATCAAGAAGTGTGCTATATTCGCTGTCAAGTGATTTTTAAAAGGCTTTAGGAGATTTACTGTTTTACTGGACCTCCTAATGAACAGTTTTGACTTATAAACATGTGGTGTATATAAAAGTAATTGGGAATGACAAAACAAAAAATTGGAATAAGTGAAGGCTCTAATTTAAAAATACTTTAAATTGCTTTCTGGATCAATCCAGTGAACACCACTACGTTAAATTTAATTTTACAAACATGTTAGCTCGAAAGTAATTTAATATAAACTGTGAAGATCTTCAATACGAGAAACAGCTTAAAACACATTCACTCTATTGTAAATTTCAAAAATCTTAATAATCTCGTATTGACAAAGATAAAGCCGATCAGTGGTTCTAGAAATTTTTACTGGATTTGATTAAATTATAACTATTGCAGCTTGAAGTACTTAATCAGAAAATTTTAAGTAACAAACTATTTCGTGTGCGCATAGTTGTGTTAAAGTGAAACCGAGTTTTTATTTGTTTTAACCAATGCTTAAGTTACTAATGGTACTATCAGGTGTAAGAGGCATGTAACTTTGCAATTTACGCCTTTATCAAGTATTTCATATAATGAAACCTCCAGCCTAACTGCAAAATTCGATGAGGCATTTTAAAGACAAATGTGAACTCGATTTGACCAGTTTATATTAAATCATAATGTTTTGTTTGTTTTTTAAAATTATTTTATATCTAGGCCAGTCTACTAATTTCAAGTATTTTTTTAAGGAATCACATAACGTGCAAAAAAATATTCTCATTTTAAACAACAGAAAGAGACCATCCAGAAAAGCAAATTTGGTTGCTACAGCAACGAAATCAAAATAAATAGTAATAAAAAATTGAATACTAGGAACTATTTTCGTTCAAATTTCTTTCTTAAAATCGGATATTAAAAAAGTTACTTTGTTATACTTATACCCAATATGTTTGCAGATTTTTTAATGACATCTAATAATTGTTTCCCCCAAATAATTTTACAATAAGATAATAAAATAGAATTTGGGTTAAATATTGATGTCTTTGAGAAAACGATGGCAACAATGTTTGAGTCAAAATGGCGAAATTCGAATCTAAAATAACAAACTACCTCTGACATTTCGTTCTATACATATTATTGAACATAATATTTTTCAAAACGTTTGTGAAGTTAATCCTAACAAATTTTAAATATTAAAGTGCACAGTACACAATCAGGAGAAAGATGAAAATTTTAATACAATTTAAAAATTGCATTTTATATAGTTATATGAAATAGCTTAAGAGTAAATGCGTTTTCAGTGAAAAATGGGATGACTGTATCTTGCAATTGACCTTCAGGTTGCAACAGTTTCTTTTAACAAATTTACCAAAGACAGTTGTGTTTCGCTGAAAATTCGAACGGCATGGACAACTACGGAATAAGTGTCAGTTGGTAGTGCAAAATAAAGTAACGTAGGTCCATTTACTCCGTTTTTGAAAATCAGGATTTGACTTGTCAGGTTGCACATTCTAAGGTACTAATTATTATTTTGTTTTACAATATCAGTCTTTAAATATTACCAGCAATGTAGTTTTTAATTAGGAAATTCTATAACAGGCATTTTTTAAACAAGCATGAGAATGCTAAAAATAACTAAAATGCAGTTTTTGTCTTTGTAGATGTGACAAGATTGTATCTGTCAAGCATTCTAACTTAAAAGTTTTTCGGCAACGTAAATTAACCTATAGGATCAGTTTACATATCACGAAGTACCGTTATATAGCTAAATTGGGAGATTTTCCATAACCAACTGATTCGAAAAAATTAATGAGTGAATTGATTATTATGTAGGGGAGTGTGGGGTACCCATGGGGTACATTGAATATTTACATATATAAACAAAATAGTTTAAATTACACTCCCTTTAGGGAACACTGGACCATTCTTACAACAACACTGAGTTGTGAATACAACCTCAAGTATATTGAGACGTTCAGAAAAAAGTTGTAGACAAAAGTGAATATTTGTATATTGAAGGTAAGGTTCTGATGTTTGAGTTTTATGTTGGTATTCTAGATTGGTTGTAGTTATGACAGTTTAATTTGCACGATAAAATTAATTTATTCGTGGCTTACGCCGTATGTGATTTATTAAAGCTGGCATTATTATTGATTCAGATTATTGGGGAAATTTTTTCTAATAAATATTATGCAAAAACAGCCTCGAACAAGCTCACAAAGATTGCTTCAAAAATAAGATGTCGCGGCAAGATTGCATAACGTCAACAGGGAAACCCTGATGTCTGGAATTAAACAATAAATGGAAAAATAAAAGAGGAATTTTTTTTTAGATTATCAAACTCGGGAATGTCAACCTTCGAGGAAGGTACCAGAAGATATTCTCTCAACTACGTGTTTCAGTCCCTGAGAAAGAAGAGTTAATTAAATACATGAACAGATTTACATTATAATTTATATTATAAGTAAATTCTAGTTTTGGAACATTAAATCGTGAACCAAATTTTTGCAGAATGGGAAAAAAGAAATAAAAAGCGAAAACCAATACTAGAAGACATTAATCTATGCCGAAAAGATCAACGAAAAGTTAGAAAAAGGCTCGATAGAAAATAAAACTCAAAAGTCGAAACGAAAGTAAAGGAAAGGGGGACGTAAATATCTCTGAAGACATCAAAATTATTTAAACGAAAAGTGTTTGAAGAAAAAACGTCTAAATCAAGCGAACAAAAAGTACTTGAAGAAAAGCTATGCAAATCGATCAGAGGAAATGTTGTACAAATCGACAGTGATGTCTCCGAAATTCATCTCTCGTATTGATCGACTCTCATAATGATTTATCTGTTGATGAATTTGCATTACTATTAAACGATGACTTCATAATTAAAGAAGGAGAATTTGTTCTGGCTAAATTTGCCACAAACGCTTCAGTAGAACTTCTTATTGATTATGAAATTTCTAAAAATTCATAAAAATACTGAAATACTTTCGCTTTTCCAGATGTGGATGATATTTCCATTTTTGAAGGAAACTGCTAGAACAGCCCTCTTTGTACAAATTAAAATTGAATTTTAAAGGCTGGGATGTACGCCAACAATTTTTTATTTTATTTGCTATACTCGTTTTTTCTAAATAAAATTTTCAATAAAATCCATAGTTTTTGTTTAGTTTAACCCGGTTTAAACTACCTCACCCATTGGTTGAAGCTTCACCAATAAGCGATAGATTCAACCAAACTGGACTTGTGAAAAAATATTTAGATAAAATAGACCTTCCATACTCGAAGCCTGCTTTATCTCAGAAATTGATGTAAAACATATGAAACTATTTATTAGTATAAAAAAAATATAATAAAAACAGTTTATGTTCAACAACCACCTGTGCAGGGTAAATTATAGGATCTAGTCACTCTACTGAAAAACCAAATGTTTCAAAGATGCTTGCATTAAATTTACAACTCTAAGCTAAGTCTTACATACTAAAATTCTGTTAAAAATACGTACCCCCTCCTAAAGTAGTAACTGTGGGGTGACGTTTATGCGGCTCCACTCCGTACTTGACGGGCTTAAAGTGAAAAAACGAGGGCGAGTACCCAGAGCCTGCGTGGCTCAGCGAGCTAAAGCGTTCCTCCCGGTCCTCCATGTACAACCCCTCCTTGCCCATGGCGGCAAGCTGCCGCCCTTTCGGCATGAACATGATGAGGAAAACCATCGCCGAGGAGATGACGAGCCCGAAGGCCAGGCAGGCGTCCTTGTGGCGGTCGCTCACAATGAACCCACTGAACACCCACACCAGCCACGTGGGGATGCTGCAGCCCACGGAGAGCCCTATGTAAGTGGCTTCCCGGTAGTTGTCCCGAATGCTGCGCGACTTGAAGGCCAGCACAGCCACAAAAAGTATCAAGAACACGATATAAATCAACGAGAACAACATGTCTACATAGGGTGTCCGACACAGGGGAACGTTAACCGACCCGCTTACGTCCTCCGCCGTCACCAGGAGGCGATGCTTGTGCTGCGTGACCACACTCTCCACGGCAACGCTGTCCACCAGCGGGGGGCTCGTGAGCAGCCACTGCGCCCCTATGGCCACCTGGATGAGGACCGCGAAGAGCAGCAGGAGGCCCTGGTAGGGCGCCGGCAGGTACACGCCGCCGTTGAGGCTGATCAAGAAGACGCACTTCACCAGCAGGGACGCGAACACGATGGCATACGACACCCCCGTCCCGAAGCGCACGATGGCGCACGTCGCCTGCGTCGGGGTCGCGGCTAGCACGCCACCCAGGCCCGCGCCGGAGAAGAGCCCCAAGAGCAGCATCTGGCCTAGAAAGAGGTGCCGCCGGCTGGGGGTAGTTTGACACGCCTTGCATAGCACGAACACCTCGAAGCCGACGATAAGCAGCATGGTAAGCGCCGACATGGCCAACACGGGGATGACCCACACCTCGTTGCGGAAGAGCCCCGACAGGCGGGCAGCCTCGGGGGCGCAACCGGTGCACACCGTCTTCACGATGTGGCTGGAGGAGGTTGTGGTGCTCGGCCGCTCCGGCACCAGGAAGAACTCCGTGCTCATCTCCAGGCGCCGCTCTAGGGCCACGCTGGAGTTCACATTAAAGTCACTGAATTGAACGACACTCGCGTCCTCGACCGGCGTCGTCGTCGTAGCGTTGGGGCTTACGGGCGGCCCTCTATCCCAGTGGCTGGTAAGGTTGTGGCGCGGCCTCCTGTCCGCCGAGGAGACGACGACGAGCAGCACCACCTGCACCACGAAGTCGGTGCGAGCCATACTGACCTGAACCCGAGCGGCCGTGGCCCTCTCCGCATCATCTCTCTGGGAGTGGGGCCCTCGATGGTCCTGCGGCGTTTCGGTGCCGCTGCCGTGACCGGCGAAACTGCATGCATTCGACTTTGTCACACCGACAGGCCAACTCGTTGCAATTCTCGTTGTATGTGCAGTTGTGTAAGAAGTTATCACACTGCGATGAATCAGCTTTTGCCATGATGTGACATTTTAATGGCAGGAAGGTTTTCGAATCAAATTTTACTTTGATGTTTTCTGGCTTGACCTGCCGAATACAGATTTAAATTGAAGCTTAAATGTATGAACGTGCCTAGTAACTTACCATAAATAACTGTAAAATTAATATTTTATTTTCTCAAAACGCAACAAGATTCGTTATATCATACGAGGACAGATTTTTAAGTAATCTATGAAAGAAAACACGTAACTCCGAAGTTCGTTTTCCTTAACCGACTGGAATCATCATCGTACTTAGGTGATTTACTGATATCAAACATTTTGAAATTGTTAATACTCAAAATGCACTGCACACGTTGCTGACTTGTAGGTACCATTTTGTTGGCCTTTTCACTCAGCTAACTAGATCACTTAAAACTTCTGTCTTTTCTATTTATAATGATAATGCTATTATCTGTGAATACCTACCTCTAAAACCTGGAGCTGTATCAATTTTAAATTATTCCCAGTCAAACAAAGCACCCTCTATATTCGATAAAATTAATATATGCACTCAAATTTGACTACCATATTATATAGTTCGAAACAGTTTCTATTACCTACTTGCCTCTACTAACTGATCAGTATACTTAGGCTAGTATAGAATAATCTAACATTATCAATCTAGAGATTCCTATTAAATAAGCGATACTACTCGTATTTAGTATTTTATAATTAACAAAATGGTTTAATTTAACATGAAAGGATATAGTTTTACAAATTTTTAAATGTAAATAAAAGTTTAATTCATCCTAGTTAGCGAGATACAGGATGTTGAAGTTGAGTTGTAGAAATTAAATTTATTCGATAACTTTAAAACGGGAAGACATTTTCTTCAAATTTTGTACTTATGTGATTATAAAGTAAAGTGGTCTATTTCTAGGAGCCAAAAACAAACAAATGATAGTATATTTTTAAAGAAATTGTAATATGTGTATTTGAAAAATATTCTATGGAGTATCTCATGTGGTGCACCGCTATTCGAGAAATCAAACTTTTTAAATCTTTATTTTTTTCTGATAAATTAACAAACAAAAGAAACGAAATAATTTAGAAAATTAATAGCACGCACTTTAAAATAATACTGCAAATGTTTATACTTCACGCCCAACGCAATTTTTTTTTAATTTTAATTTTTTAATATAAGACATGCATAGTTTAGTAATACACAAAGCGCTAAAGTCCAATTTATTTATTTGCTAATGTTTTGTATCTCTCTAACTATGCTTTTTCAATAAAAGCTTATTAAGTTTTTTAGTATTATTTTGTATTCTGAAATTCATATCTGAAATGTTTCTTTGGCTCCTGTGTTTCTTAATTCATCAGAAAAGAGTAAGCATAAAAAGTAATTATTTAAACGATGCATTATATGAGATACTCCTTACCTTAGACAAAATTATTAACGACGATAAGCATCTTGTTTCCTAAAGTTTGCTGTAAATACTTGTATGCAGGAGTCAACTAAATATTTTCATAACCGAAATCCAGAATGAAGTAATAATAATACTAATAGTACTTGTAATTATTATTCAATTAGAAAACCACTTTGCGGTATGTCCATTAAATGAAGTAATGATTCAATACTGCGAGTGACTTATTGACTGCATGCTAATTGTTCAGATATTGGAATAGTTGGAAAAATTTGAATGCATATGTCATATTATTTTTAAATAACTTGTAAAAACAAAAGTAAAAATTTAGTGTTATACATTGCTGCACTCATAGTCAAAACGTTTATTTTAATATCTGGAAAGCTAATATGTGGTTAATAGGATAAAGAAAGTTAATAGTCAAACACCAAAGGATAAAATCTGATAAGAAATTAGGATTTTACATAAAAAAGTATCTCCGTAATGTGCCAACTTCAATCCTGTAAAACAAACAGCGTTATAGCTAAAATCAGAACATTCAAAATTAAGATTTTAAAATTATTTCAGAAATTAGATAAACTATAGCTCACTTTTCTATCTTGATTATTAGTAAGCATACTATTCTGTAACGTTGCCCCAATTTAACCCATTAAGTATCTATTACCGTTTCCAGGATCTCAATGGTGAGCTTTGAAAATTCGGCACCCTGTATGGCCATTCAGCATATCGCTAAAATATAATATTTCTAGGCCACAAAAACAGGGCACTTTAGTTGTTCATTTAACTTTGCGGAAAAATAAGGAAATTTATGAAGTTCATTAAGTTAAAAATATATAAATTTTTGGTCAATGCACAGTTTAAATTTTTTAATAGTTACTTCCTTGTAGGCTTTAAGGTCTATACAATTAATTATTTCTTTCTCGTAGGTTTTATCCTCCTATAGCAATATTTATCTTTAAGACCAGTTCTAAATTTTTGACAAGCATAACAAATCAGTATAAATTTAAAATATTTTTTCTTAAAATTGTAGGTATGTATGCTAATAAGTGCCACTTTAAAAATTTGTATTTTTTAAATCAGAGGTGAAAAACGTCGAAATTGTCATTGAAATGGAGAAAGAGAAGTTAAGTAATCCACTGTTTTACAATCTTTTTATGTTGGTGGGGTGACAGATAATCGTCAACCGACGTCAACATAACCTGTTGATTCACACTATATTTTCACGATTTCTAGATTTAAGAAAACTTAATATGCCCCTTGGTACTGAAGTTCCTCTTTATCCATCATGTGGTTTATATGTCTCAGCAACTAAATTCTGCATTCGTGATAAAAAGTAGAACTTCAGTCCTTAGATATATAAATAACTATTAGCATATTATATGTAAATATTGGGTTCGCCATAAAGATCGGACGAATTTCATGAGTGAATTTTTTCAGCCTGCATATAATTACAATATGTTCGTTCTGTTGTTAAAATTCCTGTATCGTGCCATTTTGTAATATAATTAACAGTTCGCAACTATTGAGCAGTGGACGAGAGTAAATATCGTCCGATTATTATGGCGGTCGCTGTATAAAAGAACAGCTGCCGCTGTCTTACTTCTCTCAACCATAATTTCCACTATTCTCTGTTCTCCCAATTTCCATATTACAATCCTCTTTTTTCCATTGTTCATCCATTTCACTCTTCCATGATCTTCTGGACCTTCCTCTCTTTTTCCGTCCCTTTGGGTTACAATCCGTTATTTTTTAATCTGTCTATTATCATTGGTTCTTCTTACGTGGCCATACAATTTTAACCGTTTTCCTTCTATACAACTTACAGCATATTTTCTATACGCGTTTTATTTCGTATCTCTTTATTTGGAATTCTATCTATTCGCGTCATTCGACAACACCTTCTCTAGCATTCCATCTCTACTGCAGCGATTTTAGATTTACTTTTTTGTTTAGCACCCTCGTCTCCGCCCCGCATGTTATTATCTTTTTTTTATGTCATTGTTTTATACATAATTTTTCTTGTATGTTTCGTAATTTGTGTGTATTTCAGAGCACTGAGCACTCTTCAATGTGCGAAACAGATTCTTCGATCTACATATAATTAACTCCGGAGCGATTCCTCTTAGTCCTGCTGCTTTGCCTTTTTTTTATTGATCTTAGATGTACTCCATATTTTCGTTATCTACTTCAATTTCTTGTTCTGCGTCCATTTCAACTTGGTTGCTTTTTTTCAGAAATGGTGGTCGATCTTCCGTTAGCAGGTGTTTATAATAGTTCTCCCACTCTTTTTGGGTATGTACTGTATATGTGTCTTTTCCTTTGCATTGTTTTTAACGCTTTAATCGTTTTCTACGATTATGTGGGGGAAACCTCCAGAACAGATACCACACAAACTTGGACACTTGCACAATAAAATGGTAAACTTTTTTACTTCTAAAATGCTCGTTTATTATATTAAAAGTATCATTAAAGTGGAGCGCAATTCTTACACTGTCAATCTTAATTTATTTCATTTGTTCTCTCTCATTAAAACAAATTAGAATCTGTTGCTATGGTTACACTGCTAACGGAAATAAGTTTTGCTTAATTTAAGTACATAATGGAAATAAGTTTGATTCCATAATTTTAAATTTTCAAATTTCTTACAAACTAAATATTGTCTGTTTCTTATATTTAAAAATCGTTTATTTGCGCCACACACACAAACACGTTATTTTATTTGCTCTCCGTTTTCACTCACGTTAAATGCACTGTTTAATTATAGAGTTCATTGCTTTTCCATGTCCTTCTGCCTGCTTTCTTCAGATTGCTCTATTGCAATGTACTGTTATTTCATTCTGGTTTCCTTACCTTTTTAGAATCCTCACAAATTTCACTGACTAGCTTTATTGAAACTACGCTTCTTTTACTTGCACATAGTAAACCTTTTTGTGACTATTAATTTCTTTCAGTTCGGCTATTCATTATGCACAAGCCTATTATTTAATTTATTTACAAGTCAACCTCGACCACTGTGAAAAACAAGCTTGCTTTTGCGTTCCTTACTTAATTACTTTATTATTACTGACATCTCTTTACCAATGCATTTATTGTTTGAATCTTAAACTTATCATTGCAGTTACATAAAACACCCCAACTCTGTGCTTATTGAAATGTTCATTAATTTGCACTGCTAGCAGAGTCGAGTCGTGGGCCTAAGACCATAACAATACATAGTTTTTCAAGTTGTGTAATTGTGTGCTGGTCAAAATTCCAGGTAGAAATTTTCTTTAGTCCGTTTCATTTTTTAAATACATTTAAAATACTAACATTTCTGTTTTCGGGCTTTTCTCGCAAAGCCCTTTACTAAAATATTCTAATTATTGTTAAATGAATATTTTTTTAAACTAACTTTTCAGGCTTGAATTCGTAAAATGCGTACAGTTGAAAAAAAATCAGTTCTTCTCGTGATGTCTCCACTGTTATCAATACTTGCTTAAAATAATAAAAAAAGTATTTAAAGAATGTTGAGTTTTAAATTTACCCTACTAGGTTAACGAGTACTGAAAGTTGGGGGAATCCGCTTATCCGTTTTCAATTTGTGTTCTCTCTTGACTTTTTTCCAGAACCTTCCGAAATTTGCTAGAGCTCAACATAATGTTCACTAACATGGCTATTGTTTAACATTGAACTACTCGAGGTAGCTTATGTCTTTATGTCAATTTTTCCAAACAGTGTCAGTATACACTTCTGCCTTTAAGACATTTTATACTGAAGTAATTTTACCTTTTTAGCTTTTGTTTAATACATTTTCCAACAATATATTGCTAAACTCTGTATGATTTTAAAAATACAAACAGCGCACGCCTGCTTTTGCGCTATAAGAATTTGAAGTCAACTCAGGGTTTTATCTCAGGGTCTTTAAGAATTAACTTAACGTGGCCTCGCCAATGCATGCCAGGTTAAATATTACTTAACAAACTCATACACTTATTAAACATAAAAAAGAAAAACGTATGACTTAACGGTTACTAATCCTTATTCGATATTATCTCATCGAATGACATTATTCCGTCGAATTACTTCTGCTACACGAAGATTTGGTGAATGAGTTCCCACTTACTCGAAGTCGGGCAACCAACGTAGAATTTCCCTCTCCTTCAGGATTATTAACAGCTGATATTTAGGAAGTAATCAAACACCTGTACTGTTAATGGAAAGATACCCTTTCTATTTATCCAAAACTGCGATTATCAAGTATTTACAAAAAAAAGTTTTTAACCGGCAATTATTATAAAAAGTCTTTCTTTACTGGTTTACTGCACAAAATCACACAGCTTATATTGGCAAGGGCAAAATAACTTAATGAAATGCTACCTAGTTTGAAAGATTAATTATATCATCACTTCGCTAGCGAAATAAGGAACGTTTTGACACTTCACTCGACATAAGTCCCAAAATGTAGAACTTCTCTCTATTATATTTAGCACACAATAAACTAAGTTGAGCTATTTTAACATTAAATGTATTCTCGTTTGCATCTCTGTAAAGTGTATAGCAATTTATAATTTAAATATAAAACATTTGACAGATGGAAACATTTTACAATACTTGCCATGGAAACTTTTTACAGGCTTACAATATCATTAAAAATGGCTTGTACACCTTAAATTCTTTATCTATGCACCTGTTTTTTCTTACTTGCGACACATTTATATCTGTACGAATATAATAAAATTTACAAATATCTGTGAAATACGTAAGTGTAGTGTGGAATATCTATTGTTTTGTTAATTTATTGTAACCTATTGAGTGTTCCATATGCTAAATAAATAAAATAGGTATAAAATGGATTTTAACGATAGTCTTATTTTAGGTTCTGCATTCTGTGCTGAACCAATTATAATATACATAACGGCATTTAAGTTCAAAGCTAAGCTATGGAACATCAAATATCAATCAGAGACTACACATAAATAAAATGTCTAACTATTCCGTTATATTTGGCTGGAAAAGCTGAAATCGTAGAGTTTGGAAAAAGGCGTGGAGTATTAATGCATTTTTATTATAAGCTAAATTAAATGCCCCAAACTAGCCCAACTTAACATTTACAACTAACCTAATTCTAATTATGCACAATTATCAAAATTTCTAATGACTCTTACTGTACATTAACTTTCCATTGATATCTTAATTGAGGCCATGAGATGTAAAGGTGTTGTTACGTATCTAAGGCATTTTTAGCAATAGCATTCGTTTCACTCTATAAAATGTAGTCGTATAAACGCTTCTTTATTTGGAGTGTCGTAGTCGTATAACTTACTTATACTTACTTATCCACATCCTCTTTTACCGTTAGGTGTCGAGGTTTATCTCCTTTCTGCAAAACGTCTTCCACTTATTCCTGTCTTTGGCTTTTTCTTTTGCACTGGCCCATGAACATCCTCTCCTACTTAGTACTTCTGCTATTTCAGTATCCCAGCTTTTCTTTGGTCTGCCTCTCTTGGATTTGTCTTCTGATCTGGCTTCCCATACTTCTTTAACTAGATTCCCTTCGTTCATTCTGATTAAATGGCCATACCAGCTTAGTTGTTTACTCTGTATTTCTTCCTCCAGTGATTTAGTGTTTAGTCTTTCTCTGATATCTGTGTTTCTTATTCTGTCATACCTAGTAACTCCTTCAATCCTTCTTAAAATTTTCATTTCAGCAGCTTGTAATTTAGATTTTAATTTTTTACTTAGCACCCACGATTCACTACCGTATGTTAAGACCGGTTTAAAAACTGTTTTGTATATTTTAACTTTCACTTTTTTACTCACTTCTTTTTTGCTGAGGAACACAGCTTTTAGTGCATTAAATAGTCTTGCCGCCGCACCTATTCTGTTGTTGACATCACTTTCTATGTTCCCCCCTCTATCGAATATGGAGCCCAGATATTTCATGGTATTCGTTTGCTTGATCTGATGTCCGTCTAGATTTATTTGAATCTGCTCCTCTTCATTTGATATTACCATGATTTCGGTCTTAGTGTGGTTTATGGTCATTTCAGTTTCCGAGAGTGCCGCTTTCCAGTTTTCTGCTGCATGTTGGAGGTTACTTTTGCTACTAGCTATCAACATTAAGTCGTCAGCATATAATAGTTCTTTAACAATGACAGGTTTAAGTTTCCTTATACCCACCCTGCATCCTTGTGTAGTAGCGTTAGCCTTTCTTGCTATTTCGTCCATTACCGTAATGAACAGCAAAGGGCTTAGGATTCCCCCTTGCCTGACGCCTTTATTAGTGGTGAAATTTTCCGTTGTTCCATACTTAGTTCTTACTTTGTTTGTGGTATTTTGGTAGAAGCTCTTTACTGCATTTATTAGGCTATTAGGTACACCCCGCTTTATTAGGGTCTCCCATATACACTTTCTCGAAATTGTGTCGAAAGCTTTCTGGAGATCTATTGCACACAGATACACTTTCCCTCTTTTCCTGACTGTTTTCTCAGAAATTTGGCGTAGCGTAAATATCCAGTCTTGAGTGGAGCGTCCTGGTCGAAAACCTGCTTGACTTTCTTGAAAGGTTGGCTCTAGGATTTTTCTCAATCTGCATTCTATTATGCGCTCGTATACTTTGCCTACTACACTGAGTAACGAGATACCTCGGTAGTTATTACACTGAGTGGAATTACCTTTTTTAAGAACCGGTACTATAATTGCCGCCTGCCAGTCTTCTGGAGTCTTCTTTGTTTTCCACGCCATGTTAAACATTCTTTGCATCATTAGTCGTCCTTCATGTGGCATATACTTGATCATTTCGGGTTTAATTTCGTCTTGCCCGGCAGCTTTTCCAACTTTCAATTTTGAGAGGGCGTGTTGTACTTCCTCATACATTATGTCCCTCTGGAGTGCTTCATGTTGATTTAAAATACTTTGTGTATCTCTGCCATCGCTGTTGATTCTATCATCACATTCAAACAATTCTGTAAAATACTCATACCACCGGGATTTAATATCTATTTCTGAAACCAGCATTCTTCCATCTTTACTCTGAATTATTGGAACTCTTTCTTTCTTTTCATTACTCAGTCCCTTTATAGTCCTATAGAGTAGCTTTGAGTTACCTTGCCCTTGTGTTTCCATTCTGTCGCCAAAGTCTTCCCACGTTTTCCTTTTGGCTTCTTTTACTAGTTGCTTGACTTTGGATCGGTTATTCTTATAACTTTTGTGGTCTGCGTCATCTTTTGTACTAAGATATTTTTTCCAGCTAGCCTTCTTTTGCTTGATTGCGGCCTTGATTTCATCGTTCCACCATGCTGTTTGTCTTCTCCCGTTCGTATGATTTGAAGTACCACAGACTTTTGCTGCCGTCTTGATGACTATTTCTTTGAACTGTTCCCAGCTATCTTCTATGTTTTCACTCGTAATCTCCTTCTTTTGCTTTATTTCATGTTCCAGTTCTTCTTGATAAATAAGTTTTATATTCTCTTCTTGAAGTCTATAACTCTTTATGTTATTAAACGGTTTCTTCTTAATAACCCGCTCTTCTGAGTACTCTTTGTCTCCTTTTATCTTTATTTCTACTAGATAGTGATCCGAACCTATTTCATAACCCCTTTTAACCCTCACGTCTTTAATTTTAGCTAATTTATTCCTTTTTATAAGTAATAAGTCAATTAGGGATTTTTCATTTCTTGATTGGACTTCTCTAGTATACTTATGAATGGCCTTGTGGTTAAAATATGTGTTAGCTACTAGTAACTCATTTATTATGCAGAAGTCGATAATTCTATCACCATTTCTATTCTTTGTAATTTCTCCAAACTTACCTACACTGCCATCAGTTGACTCGTTATTGTTGCCAACTCTACCATTTAAGTCGCCTACCACTAGGGTTTCCATTGAATTATCTACTTGGTCCTGTAACTCTATCCAAAATTTGTCTTTTTCTTCGTTTTTATCGTTTTCGTTCGGTCCATACACAATTATAACCTTATATTTCAGATTTCCTAGTTTAAGGTAAATCCACATTATTCTTTCAGAAATAAAATCCCAGTTAATTATTGTTTCCCTAAAGTTTTTATGTATCAGACAGGCAACTCCTGCTTGTGCCCATTTTTGTTGATCTACTCCACTGTATAATAATAAATGCCCTTGCAAGTCATCAAAGCCTGTCCCTTTTTTTAGTCGTATAAACGCATCTTAATTGGCCGCTTCTATATCGCGTCGATAGAGATTATTTGCTAAATCGCCAAGCTTTCGTTGGATTTTCTGAAAGTACGAATGCTTGCATTTTGGCTGTGGGTTAAAAAGGTTATCTTGCAGACCAGGCGTCTTTTGTTTCGGCTTTTCGAGATACCAAGCAGCTTGTCGCAACTCGAATAGCGTCCTCTTGCTTCCTCTACCTGTATGTAATCTTCGTGAGACGGATTTAATCCGTTAGTTTCTTGTATTTAGAGAGATTTTTCGTGCAGGCTTCGCTTTGCTGCGGATTTTGGGCCTGGAGCATATATTTCCGACGTATTTTTGTATCCAAGTCTATTAGACGAATAATTAATTATTAGCCGTCCTAGCTATAAAAGCCTGTATTACAGGGTGAGTGTTTAGTTCATTTTGGTTTAGGTAGCATTTTGTATTTAGCTGATTGCATACGGCGCTTCTACCTTTTACGGGAGGTTCTAAAATTCGCCAATATAGCCTGTCCTGGAAAGTGTGCATTTTTTCCATCGTGGGAACCTCACTTGACCTTGACTCACATCGCCCGAGCGATGCGCTTTGCAGCGGTATTTCACTTGAAACCTGGCGATTTTTGCAAGCACCCTCAAGCAGCTACCAGCATAATTGTGAAAGTCCGTTTGGAGGCAATTTAGCCATCCTCTGCAGAAGCTTGGCCCCTCAGATAAGTACTTACAACTAGTGATGGGCTTATTCGAATGAAAAATAACCGGTTACCCGGTTATTGAAATAACCTCTGTAACTCGGTTTTCGTTAAAAGTATTCGAATGAAAAATAACCTCACCCTGATACGTACTACGTGCCGTATCTCAGCGACCTGCGAGTGATCGAAATTCTGTAAATAATACGTCATTCATAACCATAAGCAAGGCAGATTGTACTGATTGACCCAAGTGAGGCTCGCGGCTGCTTGTTGATGTTACTAACACATTTGAGACTCCCAGTCGACGAGTTAAATTTAGGGGGCTTGTTCCTATTAAAGATAATGCTCTGCTGAGTATGAGATTTGCCGAATTTATAACGGCCTAAATTTTTGCTTCGAAACGCGGTTGATTATGCCTAATAAGGGATAAACAGAAAGCGAAATAAGATTTTCCAATATCGTAACAGATTTATATTTAATTTTTAATAACGGAGCAGTCGATGCCCATCCGTCGTCATATGATATGAACGTGGGACAAGAAGTGGATTTCGATGTTTAAAATTTTAAGCGTGCGTTCTTAGAACCGCAGAAGGCTAAATGTAGATAAATTATGGATTCTAAAATATACCGGTATGATGTGCAAGCGAAAAGGGAAAGGTGACTACTAGAGAATTTTAGAAACTAAAAATAGATTCAATAGATACTTTGTATTCGCATATTTATAATTTCTTTATGATTAGTATTGATATAGCTATATATCTGCAAGTTACGATGCCGATGCAGATAACGGTGAGCCACCAACCGGCAAACCGGCGAAATCGAAACGAATCGAGAGACAAAATTTATTCCAATGATTATTCAAATAGTCGTTCGGTTATTAATATCATTCGAATGCAAATAATTCGGTTATGAAAATTGTCCGGTTATGCCCATCGCTACTTACAACCTAGTGAATTGCGTTGCCGCAGTTCTGTCAAAGTTGTTGAATTATACCTTTTTGGCGTATCGTTCTGATTTTCGTGCGTTGCTGTTCAATTTAACGCACCTGGCTGGGTTTCCTTCAGGATTCAGCTGATTGTAAATTGGTTTAATGATATTCGCCCTACTAGCATTCAAAGTGAATTAGAGTAAAACTGCTTGTAGTTTATACCTATGTGTTTAGCCATTAATTGCTCATTGTTGTGTGATTAATTTCTAGTATAAAATGCCATTTTGGGGTGCACCTTTCGCTTAAGCAATGCTCTTAGAGACTGTTGTACTGGCTGTTCTATGCAATGCTTGCTAAATAATTTAATGTAGTGTTGATTATATTATTTGCCAGATTTCGTTACTGCTACCTTTTGTATTTCAGATATTGTACGAAAACGAATGCCTGCTCCGATTAATTTGGGTTTATAAGTTCTCGACCTATTTGAGTATATTTTGAAACCATTTTTCGCGCTGCTTAATTGTTTTCTCCATTTACGCAATTATTTCTGGTTTAACCTGTATATTTAATTCAAGTAGTAATCAGTTTGCATTTCGAATTGTTCAATGTCCCAATTTCGTCCATTTTTATACCTGCCTGAACCTCCGCTCACTATCTGCCGAGCGCAGCACTTTTGTTATCTTTCCCAGCGTATTGCAATTTGGCCTAAGCGCATTCTTCTTTTGGCAACTCGGCCTAGCAGCTCGCTGACGAGTAATTTGTCGTGTGCTTAATTAAGCATTATTTTTCGAGAGCTTAGGTATGATGGACTTTCAAGTTTTATAATTCCCATATTAATTACTCACTTTTAGCTCTCTTATAGTATCCTTTGAAATAGGACTTTTTGTGTCGGTAATTCCCCTACGAGGAAATACTTTGCCACGAGTCTTATGTGCTCCTGCAGTGGGCGAACAGAATCCAGTCGTTTTCCACATTGTCCGGCAGCTCAAACGGCACCAAGTGTAGCAAGCCGCCGTTATCAGAATTCCTGTATATGGCCGCTCACCGCCTGCATCGCCTTTTAATTACCCGCCAAAAGCCAGAGGTTAGTGTGTGGAAATTTTATTCATTCGCGACGGCAATACATGAAAAGTCGCATGCTTTATTAATATATCCATATTTCATAAAATTTAATTACTGTCACAACATTACATGTTTTAATCGATTGTAAAAGGGGCACTCACGTTTGGGTTATCGGAGACCTGGTATTTAAAGTTTTTTACTGACAGCGATGTGCACATCTCTCGATTAATCCGACGAATTCAATGTTTTAAAAAACCCACAAAAAGGTTTATTAAGTTCATGCGTGTAAAAACCTTCCGTAAAACTTTGAGATATTGTTGTATATTCTAAATAATTTGAAAAAACATTTAATTATACCGTTTTGTGATTCAAATAACATTTTATACTCAACAAATGCTAGTCATATGTTGTTGATTTATTTCTTTTGGAATCGCTTTGATTCCTGGCGCCCTACTGTGTTTGTAGCTACTTGCAGGTTGCACCGCTGATTTCCGTATCCACGACCTAAAAAGCGCCGAAAAGAGCTAGTTCGGCCCACACGGTAAGTGTGGTTAGTTATAAGGAATCACTCAATCTGCGTTTTGGCGGTTACAGATTTATTACCGTAGCCGAGACGTAGGTTGGCTCTTTTTTGTGACAACTTGTAAGTAAATACTTATTGGCGCTTATAATATTTGTTGATAACAGCTTGTAAGGAATGGCATACCGTCTTCACTAAGCTTCATTGCGATATTTGAGACTTTGGCAATTTAGGAAAATCAAAGCTGACAGTGTTTACAACTTACCTTAATTTGGATTACTTAAAGTACAAATTCACTTAACGAGACCACTCCAATCTGTCTAAATACCAAGACAGAATGGTTCTTGGAAAACAAAAAAGAAATCCAAGACAGTTTGTAATTTATTAAAATAGCTTTAATAACCAAAGTCTAAAAGTTGACGGAAGCTTTCCTGTGTATCATATTATTATTGATTAACTAGAGTCCTCTATAAATCAATATGTTTTATTTTGCCGGTTACATACAAAAATAAAATAGTCCAGTTAAATAGAAACAAATTTCAGCGTTTCACGGAAATAATTGATAAAGTTTTGAAATTTCGAAAATAGGTTCAGTCAGGCGTACTATTGAACATACTGAAAGTCCTGAACGAAATCTATTGCATTCGTGTTGCCATTCTGAAAAAAATGTGTTCCTATCCAGTTTTTTGCTGCTCGAGCGCAACAGCGTGGGTTCAGGACTTCCAGTCTGCTTAAAAGTACGCCCAAATGAACATCTTTCCCAAGTTTCAAAACTTCATCAATTGTTTCCATCAAATTTCCCTATTTGACTGGACTAAAACTCTATCAACCATTTTTAATACAAAATTAATCTCTATACGTTCCCACTGAAATTGAAACCATTTATTGCTTAAGTTATTCTGATTTTTTATTCTAGTGGTACGTCATCAATTATTCCCTTCTTGTATTCCACAGCTTGTTGTGTGTTTTCCACTATTATCTTTTAAATCTTCGTATTTAATCATTTGCCTACTCCATGTCTTTAATGATTTGATCTTCACTTCTTATTTTTGGTCTATTGGTCTATTTTCTCGTGGTTACCATTTGGTGATCTTTATTAACATTTATTTTTCTACGTTTATATGTTGATACCGCCTCTTCTTCGCGATTTGACTATGTTGTCCGCATATGCTACCATTTGTGTGGATCTCTGTAGTATTATAGATCTTTCTACGCCTTCTACTGTCATCCCTCCTTCTACTGCTATATCGAATATTGTTGCTGATAGACCATTTTCTTGCCTCACCCCTTTGTCAATTTCAGTGTCGTTTGATGTCCCTAGACGAGCAAGTGTTGTTGCTTTTAACTTTTTCGTCGTCATTTCGATTAACCTTATGCCGTATGTCGTATTACAACTTTCTTTGCATCCTTGAATGCCGCCTTTCTTTTCAAACTATTAAAAGGTTGCTTAAATTGCATAACCAGTACTTGTAATTCAATATTCTCTATTATTTGCTTCAGATTGTGTATGGTATCTGCGAGTATTGTTGATTTTCCTTGGATGAATCCATTTTGACAGTTTCCTATTGCCATTACAATATATAAGTTATTCAAATTATAGATGCTGATATCTTGTACATGATGCTTAACAGTGTGACAGTGTGATTCCTCTACAGTTTCATACATCATTAAGACCCATTTTATACAATCGGGGTTATTACTCCATACTTTTACTCTCCAGGCATTTTTTTCTTTCCCTTCACTCTTTGAGCATTTCCTTGTGTATGACATCTAGTCCTACTGCTTCATTATACTTAAGGTTCTGTGTTCTTTTACGTTTTCCTCTACTTCTGCAGTTTCTCCTACATACTTTTCCGCTTTTATTTCATTCCCCTCTTTTAATGGCATCTTGAAGTGCTTTTCTCATTCCCTCTTTCCCGTTCTGTTTTCTTTTATTTGATAGCATAGCTTAGCTTTCTTCTTGTCATTTCTATCCATTTCATCAAGCACATCATCAATTGCTTGTAATATTTTTCTTTTTATCAACTTTGTTTCTTCTTTCCTTATTTTTTTATGATTTTCGGGATCGTTTTCTTTCCTCTCTTTAGCCACTTCAATCACGCCGTTACTTCTACGCAATTGTTACTAAAACATTTATTTGTTTTTTGTGCTTGTTTTCTGTTCAGGATTTTTCCACAGCTTCAACGACTCTAGATTTTTCTTGACTTTGCTCATGTAATTTATATTGTTTCATTTTTAATTCATCTGTGTTCAATTGTCTTTGATTCTTTCTTTTCCTCTTTATTTTAGCTTTACGATCATTCGATTTGCAAGTCTTGTATGATTTTTTTCTATTTATTTGTATTGCTTCGTGACTATTTGATTTCCAGTGTTTTCCCAGGCGCAGGCGGTATCCATGTTACTTTCTGTAACCTTTTTATGTTAGAACTCAGTGCTCACACTTCCTTCTTGGTATTATTTGCACATGGTCTTCATCTTTTCATAGTACTCTTTCTTTTTCCTTTCCTGTTGCTAGCTCTACCAGTACGCATTTATCACTGTTATGTTTGCTACCTTACATTTGTGCTGTTGTTTTGCTCCCATCTTTACATTTTACGAACTTTCGTGCTTGAAAGAACTGCTTAGGTATAACTTGGTTTACTATTGCAATTGATTCTTTTCGAAATAGATTGTTAAGTTTTGCGTGATCTAACGCAATTACAACAATCAGTTTTCTTATCTTTTATAAACCAACTAAATATTTAAGAAATATCATATCGGATTGCATTAGTTGCGCTGTAATAAAACCGATAACAGTCGTTCTCTTATCAGATACGATATTATCTCACGTATTTCTATTTCCATCTATATCTTTACAGTTGGATATACTGCTTTTAAAGAAATTTGAAACGAAGGAAAATGAAAATAGCTAGCACTGTCTCCTCTAATCAACAATATTTAAAATTGCAATAGAATTTCGACATTACTTATCTTATTTAATATTGACGTAGGGTTTATTTTTGGGGCACAGAATTTAAAAAGTTTTGATATAGAAAACTGCGTTTGTTGCCTACCTCTCACTGTTGTCACTGCATGTCAAATGCTGTGAATTTTATTGTGCTGGAAGTGGGCAAGACGACGTAAACATTAAAAGGTGCATACAAAGTGTTGCATTCTGTTATGCCACACGTTGGTAACTTCAAACAATCGGCCATAAACCACGAGCTGGTTGCTGTTTCTATTCCTGCTAAAGAGAAACAAATTGAGCGAATAATTAATGTTTGTTCTCCGTTTGCTGCAACATTAATTTTCTTGGAAGGACAGATTGTGTAAATGGATAACGCACTAAAATCAACACGAATACATGTTTTCGAAGTGATGGTCAGGACGAAACCCGCAAGTCACACCTAGAAAATTGTAGCGCTTTTAGCAAACATTTCTGGATTTATCTCGAATCTTGAAACTGAAACCAAATTAATTGCTGAAGAATTGAAACTAAATCAAAATCAAGCGGTCGTAAATAATGATGAGGACTAATGAGATGATTTACTGCAACACAGAAGGTTTAGAAAAAAGGGTAGAGCTCCTTACGAATATTTTATAATTTGCGATTCATCATGGCCATCCCTATTTGAAATACAGTTAGTTTCGTTGCTATGAATTACGTGCACTCGTATTTTATGGGTTTGCGACCATGTTTTTACAGTTTATGGCTGCATTCTACAAAAACCAGTAACCGAGTACTACTTTCTCCGGCTTTATCAATTGGTCGCGAAGAGTTTGCTTATACACTGGCATGGAAACTTATTTTTGCTAAGGCGATTAGGTGATCGCCATTCTCTATTTATCTTCGCCTGCACTCCTAACACAACGTTTTAAAAGTGTCTTTGTAATACTAAAAAGTTTCTAGCTTTTTAGTATGTTTTTTTCTAAAACTTGGGTCTAATTTTATCGTTGATTTCAGAATACCTACCTGTTGTTATAAACAGAACTATAAAATTATCTATAGGGTAATTCAGAGGTATGGTAATTAAATTAAATTATCTACACTGACCTCAGTAGAAGTACATTGCACTAAAAACTAATCACTTATGGAAAAAAATGCATTAGGGTCGGGTGCAAAGTTTTGAGAACCATTGACGAACACCAAAACCTTTAGTAGGTAAATTTGATAAGAGTACATCAACCGCTAACACTTAATGCAGCAAATGTGATTGAAACGCCCAAACAATTATTTTATGCAGCTGCATTTTATCCAAATTCGGTCACATCGCAACCACCTGTGCGAAATTAATACAAATTATGTTTATACAAGTTCATTCCAGTGACCGTCAATCCGCTTAGGCAATTAAATGATTCTTTGTGGAATTATTAATTTTTGACGTATAGTTTGATGTCCGCTAACTATACTAAATATTAATGACCATACTTATGAATAATCCTGTATTTTTATAGTAGAAGGCAGTTATAGAGCAATTAATTTCAACGGCTGTCCAATTTCGTTTTAACTTTGGAATATTTTGAAATTTTAAATGTTCTGTTATTGTACAAATAAGTATAAAAGAAACTGTTTTCAATTAACCTTTAGAAGAACTCTTTACATAGCAATATTTTACAAAAGACACAATTTGGAACTTTGTTGTTCCAATTCTGTAACAAGGTGACGTTTTCATATATTAAAATAGTAACTATCTAAGTGGTACATATTTTTCCAAATAGTTTAACTATTGTACATGATACAGAAAAGCAATGGCAGCGAAGATCTTGTAAATAAGAAAAGATAGAATTTATGCCAACTTAAAGAAAATATGTAGCATTTTGTGAGTTATAGGTGTGTGTAATGACATTTTCCTAATTTTGTTTGGTTTTTGCTAGCCAAGTGAAAAATATAATAATTTTTTGGCTGAGAAAGAAATATGTAGCCAATTATTAAATAAGTTTTCATCAATACATATATTTGAAACACAAGACTGATTCTTGTTCCAGTTCGTTTACTAGTTCTACAAGACCGATTTGAATGATTCTTTTTTATATTAAAGTTCTTACTCTGTAGATTAGCCAATACTACTTACTTCTAATTGTTTAAAGATTTATATATTTTTAAAACCATAAATTTGACATTTTATTTGTATACGCTCGAGAACTGCAATCCACTTCATCCACTTACAGAGCTCATATAGTTCACCTCATGTCAACTTTTAGAACTACTTACACGCGGTCTGCTTGACAGCTGTCAGTTTGGTATTTCACGTCCGAAGCATTTGGATACGTAGACTAATTATACAAATATTGAGTTATGGAAATTGCTTATTCAGAGCCGTTTCACATTGTTTGTACAAAACTCTGAAACGTCATCATGCAAATTGTAGCTCAGATTAAAAGTGACTGGGACGATTATAACGAATTCACTATTGGCATTCATCTTATAATGTTCTCATAAACACTGCGTTAGATTATGAAAATCTTATGTCCCTCTATAATGAATACGAAGGTCATACTGAAGTTTATTTTATATGTCAATTATTTACTAATTATAGGTTTAAAGTACTTATATAAAGAAGATGTTGATGTTATTAATGATTATGGTACCCCAATATAGTTTGTATGTAATTCCTTTTTTCTGGATGCTGGACATTACAGTGTTATCGAAGTTTATGTCAATTTAAACCATGATATGTATTGATATTTCTACGGACCTAAAACGTAAAACGTGAATATTAACTGGCCGCAAGGAATCTGTAACTGAACTTCATACTCTTCCAAGTTATAAAAAATCTATATGTAATATATAAAATCCTAACTGACACACTGATAAATAATCAGAAAATCTCTATAAAATTTGCAGACCACATGGTTTTCCGAAACTCCATCCTCAAGGGATATAAAAGAGGTAAAAGTGCTTTTTATTGACTGCGGTTTTATTTTGACCGACCAGCCAGGTAGTTGAAATTTGGCACATCAGTTCCTTTTAAAAATCGGGTAAAATCACTTCTCAAGATTTTTAAGATTCACCCCCCAAATGCATTAAATGGGGTAAACCACTTTTTTAAAGATTGCCATTACGCAATAATTGCTGCAGGTACGACGTTGAAATTCGGAAAATCAATGCCTTTTACAAAGCATGCAATGCACCTCTGTGAAGTTAGCACCAAAAAATGTAATTTTTTTCAAGTGTTCCCGTTGCACCCCAAAGAGTTCTAGAGTTCCTTGCTATTTTTAAAAATAGTTTTATGTATTTTAGAGAAAAAAATGTGAATCGAAAATTTGGGGTGCTAACTTCACTTTTTCTTCGTACAAAAACCACTATAACTCTTTTTCAGTCATACTTATTAAAAAATGTCATGACACTTTTTGATAGAACTCCCCGGGGTGCTACTAGAACTCTAACAAACAAAAGATTTGCAAAGAAAAAAATTTGATAAACCGGAAAAAATACCTTTTTAATTTTTGTAAGTTTCGGTAGTTCTAATGGGAGTTCTAGTAGCACCTTGACGAGTTCTATCGATAACACTAATACTATATTTTGATAGGACTCGAAGTAAAAAAGTTACCCTAATTTCTGTATTAGTACTTTTACAAAACGACGAAGTCCTAAAAGCAATTTTTTAAAAGTTCCGGCTAATGGGAGTTCTAGTAGCACCCCGGCGAGTTCTATCGTTAACTTTATTAACATTTTTTGATAGAACCCGAAGTAAAGAAGTTACGCCCATTTTTGTGTTAGTACTTTTACAAAATGACGAAGTCCTGAAAGTAATTTTTTAGAAGTTCCGGTAGTTTTAATGGGAGTTCTAGTAGCACCCCGGCGAGTTCTATCGTTAACTTTAATAACATTTTTTGGTAGTACCCGAAGTAAAAAAGTTACGCCCATGTTTGTGTTAATATATTTAGAAAATGGCGAAGTCCTGAAAGCAATTTTTAAAAGTTCCGGTGGTTCATCAAATTTGACTTCAAGTCACAAATATTATTCAAGTAAATAATTCAAGATTATTTGAATTCATTTAACGTAGTATATTCTATTGTAAATATTAGAATACTACGAAGCCAGTAAAACCAGTGAAAGTGAGTGTTGTGGTATGCTGTAGAACTGTCTATTCAAGTAATAGAGTTTTCAAAGAGCTACGACGAGTTTTTGATTTGGTCGGGAACAACCAAGAGGGGTTTGCTGACTAGAATCTGTTCAGTTAGGAGCTGAGGTAGATCATTCAGGTACTACAAGAGATAAACATTCAGAAGGTTAGTGAGAATTTCTTACAAAATAATAAGAAATTATAAAGTAAGTTTGGTGCGACAAATCTTTAAACTATTGTAATTATATTTAATTATATTTAGAAGTTAATTTTAGAAGAATTATTTTTCTAAATTCAATAGTGATTTGAGTACTCAACGTTTTCGACAATTATATTTTGAAATTTGTACATTTTGGTGATAGAATAACATTTAGAACTTTACATTTAATTAAATCAAGTTTGGAAATATTAACAATTGACAATTAACATCTAGATAGTACACAAAACGTATATAAGAAGTTTCAACGCCATACCTCTTTTCGTTTTCGAGATATTCTGTTCACACACACACAGAGAGACAGACAGACAGGCTCACAAACAGACCAATGAACAAAATATGTTTTTTGGGTTCAGGGGACTCGAAAACGTGAAGATCTGTTGAAAACTCAATTTCGAATTTTAGGGGTGAATCCAATACTTCCTTTATTGTAAAAGGAAGTAAAAAAGAAAAAAAATTGTTGTCCTTTTTTTCAAGATGGCGGCAAAATCCGGGCTTTCTAGGGGGTGCAATTTTAAGAGAAATTTCTTAACACCAAATCAAACAGATTAAAAATAATTCCAGCTTGCCCGGAATTGCTCCCGCTAACAGCCATTTTAAACGACTTGCCGACTGGCCTATAACTGCAAACACGATATTTTAAAAAGTGCTCTAGAAGCTACTTAGTAGCAAAACAGAAACCAAAATAAATTGTTGGTTGATTTTACTCTTTCAATGCTTTACCTAACTTGTGTGATATTGATATTAACTTTTTCAAGTAAAATCCACAATTTTACCTTCAAAATTTATCATTTTTTTGTAGAAGCCGATGCTTGTTTAATTAGAAAACAAATGAATAATTCAATTCGCATTTGGTAGTTTTTGTTTTATGCAACTAGTCTAAAAGAAAAGCAAGTAATTTATTTTTAACCTAAACTAATAGTGAATGGCTTAATATTTAAGAATTCGCCCATTGGCGTTCCTTAAATTCTTAAACACGTATTGCACAGTGAACTAGTACTACTTTCTGCTGCACGGGCACAGGCCAGTATTCTCTAGGAATAGCTTTGACGTTCACGTGCTTAAAAAGTGTTTCCTTATAATTTCTTGGTTTGGCTATTTATAAGGTCCATCTCCAGACCTCGATGTAGGCTGCTGTTTCGCATGTGCCAATCCTATCTACCGCATTCCTTAATACTCTATTTTGAATTCGTTGGGAATCTCTACGATGGATGGTTTGGTACAACCCCACAGTTGTGTACCGTAAGTCCATGCTAGTTTCGGTATTCGTTTATATAACAGTAGATTATAATTGGACAGAGTGGATTTCTTCCCCAACAGCCGATACGTTTCTTATATTTTATGCCTAATTCTTCTCTTTTTTCTTTACACGTGCTTTTCAGCGCAGCATATCATGTGAACCGAATCATTCTGGATTTTCTTGTTGGTATAATTGGTATGCATTGACTTGGTGTTATTAATTTTAGTTCTCCATCTTGTGTCCAAACATTTGGTTAATTATTGAAAACGGAAGTAGATTTGTCTTCCGAAGCGTTTATGTTCGGATATTTTTCATTTTGTGTGGCGAAATACCCATAAAAATAGCATAATTAACAGCGTCCTGTAGTTTCGAATGCTTCTTTACTGAATTTTCCAACAATTAGTAACATCATCTAATCTGCAACGGTAGTTAGGTTATTATTTTGAGTAGTAGAAATATTACTTGCGTACAAAAGATAAAGAACTGGTCAACTGGTCCTAGAACACTCCCTGTGGCACTCTAACTTTCAGCTGTGAATGTTCTTCATGCTCTATTCTAAATTATTTCTCCAACACATGGGATTGCAGAATTTGAGTATATTGGCTTGGCAATATTTTATTAAGTTTGTATGTAAGGCTTTCATGCTAAACCTCGTCAAACTCTTGGACCGCGTCCAGGAAAACAGCAGAGCATATTTTCGTTTCGAGCATTTTTTGTATGACACCTACCATTCTTCGCACCTTCTCTATAGAATTTTCAAACACTCCGCAAACCAAAATTATGGGTAGGTATACGTTTCTTTTCCTTAATGATTGTGTTAATTCCATTTAATTATATTTTCTCAAAGAGCTTACTCATGATTGAGGGTAGTGATATCGGTCTATATACCTGGCTTCTATATCATTATGGCCTCTGCTACTTACCAAAGTTTCGGTAGGCACGCATTTTAGTTAAATGTTGCATTAAACAAATTAGTTTATTTAACTATTGCTCCCTATGACAACCTTTTCAGTATCTCTCCCGTAGTAGCGTCAAAGCCTGGTGCTTTTTGGGGTTTATATTCATTATGATTTCGGCACTAACCACTTCGACTGTGACAAGATCTATGTTTTGTCCTTATTGTCAATTTTCAAACCATAGTTTTTCATGCTGACGCATTACTATGAGCGCAGGTTCGATCTGCCATTCTACTGAATTATACACTAGAAGTTTTTTTCACATAATGAGAAATCCGCAGTTTTTTCATTTGCCAATTCAGTGAGATAGTTACTAATTCAACCATTCGTAATTCTTAATCAGCACTGCGCTAGTATAATTTAGTCTAGTTACTTCCTTTTGTAGAGTCCTCTGAATCCAAAAAACATGTTATGTTCTTTGGTCTGTCTGTCAGTCTGTGTGTCTTTCTGTGTGAGTACAGAATATCTCATATATAAGTTTTGTATACTATCTAGATGCGACAGCAAGCTTTTTAAGAAAATCGCATAACCGGAAGTATGGTGTTTACTCTTGCGATTTTTCAGTTTTTTTCGATTTTTTCAAAAACTTTTCATTTTTATTACATTTTTGATGTGTATTGGTGTGAGATAGGTGATTTTCCAGTTGAATACCTCTAAAATGGGTTTTTTTTGTTTTTTCTTTTTTTATTAACTCGTATTTTAAATAGAACACCAGTTATTTTATTACATTTTTGTCTCCTCAACTATCGCTCTATTTTGTACGGTTTCTGTAGAATTTATAATTTTTGAAAAATTTTCTATTACTTAACACTTTTTCTGAATTTTCTGTTTTCAGCATCATATCTCTAATTTCATTCGAACAATTCTTTCCAGGTATTCTGTTGTGCGTTCTGTCTGCTGACTGTATTTAAAAAGTAATATTCAACTTTATCATATAGCTGTTCTCTAGTAAAAATTGGAATCTTCAAGTTAATTTTGTGATCTAGTTCTAGTTTCAAACGTTCCCAACCAGCTGTTTTATTTACTATAGGCGGGTATTATTCCATAATTTAGAGGTTAGACATGTATATGCTTGGAAATAGCTTCTTAGGTGCTATCGTCAATCCTCAATAACCTTTCATCTGGTATAGTTTTGCCAATATCAGTTGTAGGTGTTGCTCAATAGATTTGTCTTCGTCATTGCTAATATAATATTTTTTTCTGATTTCAAATATCTTCGACTATCAGGTTCTCGTTTTTTCTTTTGTTAGTTGTGTCTGTGTTCATTTCAGAAATTCATGCCTCAGATGTTTTTCAGTATATTTTACATATCTAGGTTTGCGAAACAATACCGTTGTATCTTTGGCGTCTCTTGCATGGTGTGCAATGTTTATTTTTCTTGAGTGGTTATACATCATTCTTTATTTCTAGAACATTATTAATTCTATATATTTAATTAACATCTATCATTTCTGAATACTAGCATGAAAATGTTAAGATGCTGTTTAGTCTTCTATTTCAGCTTTTCTCCGAAGCTCGTTTACTATTTTTTCAGAGCAACAGAAGTGACGCATTTTAGTAGCCATTACTTTAGCAGGTCCTTATTGTTTATTTGCATTCAATACCAATAATAGTTCTGTAAACGTCTCTATTAAGGGTTGTGATTTAAATTTTTCCTCCAATTATAATGCTACGTTTATTAGTTTATTTTGTAATTGTTTCAACTATTATTTTTGGGCTAAGATGCACCTTTTGGTAGCTATTGTGGCTTATTTCTTTTTGCTATTGGGGCAGTGGAGTCAGAGAAGTATTTATTTTCTATTCTTCTATAATTTTTCTAATTCAGTTATATTATCCGGTTTTTTGCTGCACTCTGACTAGCATCTAACTCTAATGTTAGGTATCTGTTATAGCTGTAAGTTGCTATTTTAAATGCTGCGTGAAGTGTTGTATTGCCTGTATTTTATTCTACATTTTTGTTTCCTTATTAATCAAAACATTTTCGAGTCGTATAAATTGTGGGCCACGATGTAGGCAGGGTAACGATGGCTCTTAATATGTCATACATGATAATAAATGGAGTTATAGAGTTAGGTAGTATTTTTGATATTATAAATTAAAAAAAATATATAATTTTTTTTTAATTGGAACGATGATAATTTATGTAACAAATGTTTTTAGAAAAAGTTTGAGTATATATTTAATTCAAATTCAATTTTATTCAAAAAAGCTTAAAATATGTCAATGTTACATCTAAGATAGCATTAATAACAGCACTATATAATGGCAAGCGTTCCATTATTTTCAGTGGCCCGCAATTTTTTCATCACATGTCGCATAAGCTCTTGGACAGAACTTATATCAATTTTATAATCTTTTTAAATATTCTGCGACGAAGTAGTACCTTATTTTGTGCATCCCAGCCATTGTTGTGCACCTTTCTGCTTAGCAAATCCCAAAAACCCTTGATATGTCTTGCCTGAAGAATATTGGGTGGGTTGTCATGTTTTGGTATAAATGGAACATTGTGCTGATTCGACCAATCTCTCGTGGTTCTCGCATAATGGCAAAAAGCCAAGTCTGGCCAAAATATTATTTCATTAGCAGCATGTGTATTTTGGGAACCTACGTCTTTTGAGGGTTTAAAGGATTACGATGCAATTCTCCATGCACAATCATGTATGAAACATGAAAATGTCGACGGAACCACCGAATTGATGTTTTTACGCTGTTTTTAGCTCTTCTTACCATTCTGTCGACGACAACCCGTACGGACATCTTTTAGGGCCTTGACTTTTATGTATATTTACACACGGTATTCCTTGTTCGCATTCTCTTATAGTTCCATACATTATTGAAACTACCACATTTTGGTCACTGAAGATGTTGACAAATTCGAGCTTAGGCATTCGTCCAACCAATTGATAAATAGTCATTCAGATTTCAAGTTTGTAAGACATTTTGATCAATGTAATTGCAAAATTTGTATTCTTATCATAAATTCTGATATCCATAGATTTGTTGTTTCCAATGGCAACTTGATAATGCATCGTTTAATTATATTTCTCTACCTTCAAAAAAATTCTCAAAACTTTTGTTACATACGTTAGGTTATGACCTTTTTAGAAGCAGCAGTTTTATGTTATGACTTGAAGGGTACAGGGAAAGAACCAGGAGCGTGGGTGTATTACATTATCGAGATAAAGCGATTTTAAAGTTCAAAACTTTATATTTCAAAGTTTGTTAACGTAAACAGGAGTTTATATAATGTAATTAATACTTATAGTTATATACTATAAGAGTATACTATTAAAAAAATACAAAAAATAGTATACCATGTAATACCAATGTAATAACAAAGTAACTCGTAAATTAAAGGATCTTTCTCAAACACGGAAAAAACAAGAAATATTATTTTTATTTTGTTTCTCTTCTACATTTCTTGTTCTGATTATCTAATTTATATGCCTTTTTTTCTTTTCCATTTCTTCACCAGCAATGTTATCTTCCTTCTTTGTCTTCTTTTTTTCACCAGGAATGTGTGGTGAGTTTGTGAAATACTCTTGCGCTAACGCATCATCGCAAAATTTCTTTAGAATCATTGTGTCCTGATATTTGCCATGTTTAAGGGGCAACACTTCTAAAAAATTAAAATGTCATTTTAACTCTGTTCGAGTATGAGTTTGAGTGTGCGTGGGTAGAAATGAGTATACGTGCGTGCTGTGAGTGGGTGCGTTAGAATGGTGTATGTTTCTTGCATAATACTGTATGGTGGCATGGTATTGTGTAGTATATGGGTACATGTCATACGTCTTACCTTTATAAAGTTCTGTTGGAAGTTCAAATTCACCTTCAGCAAGGTTTTTTCCAATTTGGCGTTGGTTTTTGGGTGAAAGTATTAGAGTTTGCTCCCATGCACCATTAAACGAGGACCTATGACACATCAATCTAGGATGTCCTCTTCAAGATTTGATTTCCCTAATTTTCTGGATTGCAAATGGACATCTTTTTGTATATTCTTTGTCTACAAGAAAGTTGGTCCACTGTTTTCTACGACTTGTCTTTAATACGGATATCCTATCAGACGGCATTTCAATCCTTTGTTTAAGGTTTATCAAACCCATATTCTTATCGTAGTCCATATGCGAGTGGCCAAGTTCCGGAAATGTTATCTGAATACCTTCCAAAAGTTTAACGGTGTGAACAAGTTAGTGTATCAGTCTAAAGACAGTATAATTCTTATTCCGTCCTCCGCACGAATGGCAAAATATATCCAAGTGTGTAATACTTCTGTCCATGTAGTTAACGACATAGTGAAATAAAAATGAAGATACCCCATCTGATACTTTACGTGCGAGTATTTCAGAATATATGTAAAAATAAGAATTCTCGTTACTTAGTTCGTGAATATTGAAAGGGTACATGGGCAACTGCCTTAAATAGTACACGTCATTCTTAGGTACCTTAGCTTATACTTATATGTTTTTCTGAAAATCCATGACAATGGCACAGTATTTTGGGTTATTCTTTGAGGTTTTTCGTGCTGCCCGCTTTCTGTCTAAAACGTTTATGATTTTCTTTTATGCAGTGCCAGTTCCGTTTCAAGTTTTTTAGTTTCAGCATCTTTTTTCTTTGCTTCCAAACATTTTATCTTGACACTTATTTCATCACAGCGGCTACAGTTCGAGGATACCCAAACGAAATATTAAATTGTATGTTGAATATTGTTCTTAGGTTTCATAGGATACCTTTACATCAGGTTCTTTCTCTTTAAACATTTCAAACATCTTCTTAAGATTCGATTCTGCAGAAAGGTAAGTTCTTTTCGATTCAGGCAGGCTATAACGACTAAGTCGACCTTTAAATGGAGCAATATGATTTTTGACAGCTGCGGAAATGTTGAGCTTTAGTTTACGATGTCTAGAGCTGACCCAGTTGCTTTCAGTGATTTTTGAATGTACTCTACTCTTTGTTATACCATGTAATGACATAAATGATTTAAAACAAACGGGGATTTATTCAAAGATAGGTCCTCTGTTCACTCTTACCCGGTACGTAAAAGATGGTTGATTATAATTTCCGTCTTCTTCATCTTTCTTGGGTCTAAGTTGCTTAAAAGGCACTACTGAAATAAGTTTCGTTATGTAACCGTTTTGGTCATTTTGAGAAGGTAGAGAATTGTATGTATGTATGTATGTATTATCTGTAACCTCATTTACCTTGCGGTGTCGAGGCTGGTGCTTTATGCGCTGGCATCTGGCGGTACAATGATCAACTTGCCCCGGATTCGGGATACAGAGTTGGATCGCGCCTTTGGTGCTTGCGCAGCAACCATTGTGTGAGGTGTGTGTCTTGGTGATGTGTTGACCTTGTTACTCTATCTCTTAGGTCTGTGGTTCTGAGTAGAGCACAGTTAATTTGGTGCCCAACTGTGAATGGTCTCACTGAGCCCGATTCTAATCGCCAAGGATACGGAAAAATTCCGACCCCAGCGGGATTCGAACCGAGGACTTGCTTAATGCAAGCCTGGCGCTAACCCATCTGCACCACGCAGCTTCTATAGGTAGAGAATTGAAATGTTTTATTATTTTCTTCCTTTCTTCACTGTTAGTAACCTCAAAACACTTTAGTCTTTTGCATTTGCACGATTCTCCTTCCTCATCTGATTGCAGCCTCATTTTTTAACACCTCACTCATTCTGCTAGTCTTCTTTCTTTTCTTAGGAAAAAAAAATAGGCATATCTAGATTGCTATCGGAATCCATCAGGCCAAGATACGATTATTTAACCACTTGACACACTACAAGAAAGCACAAAACCGCAACGATTTGACAGGTTGAAACAAAACGTCATAAGCTTTAACACACCACTAACCAACTGCGCAGAATCACGCTCCTAGTTATTGATGACGCTAGAACGTTTCCGGTTCTTTCCCTTTTTCAACAGACGTTCCTAGTTTTTCCCATTTGACATGGACTGTTCTTTTCCACAATATTTAAACCTAAGAAAATAACGCTTTTAACCTACAGATTGTGCTACTTATCGCGATTTTGATGAAATGGTGACGCTCCTCGTTCCTGTACCCTTCACTTGATATAAATAGTGCCATTTGAGTGTATCAGATGTTTTCGCAAAAACATTAATCTTTAAAATAAGATATTTATTTTTGCAATCAAAGTAGGCTGCATTTGATTTAAAAGTTTTTTTTTTCGCTTTCGTAAATGAATTTTTATTGGAACAACACGAAAGGATTTTTGTTGATAACAATTTATTGTAATAATTAAATATATTATGTATTGGCCATAATACATGTATGTATGTATGTGTATGTATTATCGATAACCTCATTTTACCTTGCTGTGTAGATGCTGGTGCTTTATGCTCTTGCATCTGGCAGTACAATGCTCAACTTGCCCCGGATTTAGGATACAAAGTTACAGAGCGCCTTTTATTGTGATTGCGCAGCAACCATTGTGTGAGATGTGTGTCATGGTGATGTGTTGACGTTGTTACTCTATCTCCTAAGTCTGTGGTTCTGAGTAGGGCACAGTAAATTTGGTGCCCAACTGTGAATGGTTTCACCGCGCGATTCTAATCGCCAAGGCTGCGGAAAAATTCCAGCCCCCACGGGATTCGAACCGAGGACTTGCTTAATGCAATCCTAGCGACTACCCAACTGCGCTACGCGGCTTCTTTGGTCATAATACATAAAACCACATAATATAAAAATTTTGAGATAACAACCAAAAATGAACTTTTTCTTTTATCGTAAATTTGTTAGATTTTTACACAATTGTGTGATTTTAATAAGATTACTTCCCTTTTAAAACTTGTGCAAAAATTAAATCGCTAGTACTTAATTCTAACTTTACACGTTAGGTTTGCTATGTAGAAACAAGAAAAAATTTATTTCAAATTTTTCACACACGAAAGTACGTCTTAAAAAATAACATTTTATAATTTTACTAAAAATTGGTGAAAGTTTAAGCGGCATTATTAGTAAACTAAAAGTAACTAAATGCAATCACACCATAAAAAATATACTAAAATCACGATTTATTTTTATGTCAAATTTAATTATCTTTTTAAAACATGAAAATTAAAGAAAATTTTGCTTTCTAACCCAAAAGTTTGGTTTTGGTGTTGTCCACAGATTGGTCACCGGGGTAGTTTTTGGAAAATTCGAATTTTTAATGAATCATAGTAGGCTGGAGTGCAAAGCTAGAAGCTAGATATAATCCGATGAGGTAGCTGGAATTACCTTGGTGGTCTGTAAACGCTTAAAAATATAGATGCTATGGAGGTGTAAAGTGACAAAGTGGGACATGTAGTATGTGTGTCAGCGGAATAATTTTGATTACAATGTTGCAATGTCTGCAACTGCATTTAACAGAGTAGTGTTGTTCAAGATGCATGCTCCAAAATTACATTGATTCCGTATACTGGGTGAGTCGTGCACAAGAAATTCTATATATTCTGCCCATTCTAAATTGTTAGGTACCTACTTATTAAAAGGTTTTACAAATTCCGGAAAATTTTCCAACTTAGGAAATTTTTTCCTTGCATGAGTTAAATTAAAGACATCTATTTCGGCCATTTCTTAAGATTAAAGTGTGAAAACTGGCGAACAATTAAAAATAAATAGTGCCTGCTGTGAGCTAACATATGCGGTGCCCAGTGGCGTAGAAATTTGGGAACTGTCCGGAATATTTTCAGAGAAAACCGTGTCGCCCTTATCACGATTCAGTTTACATTCCTTCTAAGCTGCACGGTTCAGAAAGAACAAAAGAGCCGAGAGATCTAATCGGCCGAAGTGCGTAAATGGAGAAAAAAGTGGGTCAATGAATTAGCAGCCTTTATTATTGTTGAATAGTCGACGAAGTGCAATAGCGGAATAACGGGCCTGAAAACAAACTGCCCCTTTTAATAATTCTCACTGAAGTATTACCGGTTTGAATTAGTTCGGTTAATGCAGTATGACGTTCAGAGCACATTAAAACGTTAAAGTTCTATTGTGGTTGTTGTTTATCGCATTCCTAACGTAACGACGGTGAATGACTTCCTCTGCGGATGCGGGCGATTCTAATCATCCCCCGTGCAACAGTGGGTGGTTACGATAAGTTATTTTATTATGTTCTACTGTAACTCTTACTGCGTTAAAACAAACCGTTGTTTTGGTTAGCATTCTTTTCCTTAATAAGTTCATCGATTGTTTTTAAAATAAATAAATTTTTATTTTGCACACCACCAGGCGGTACTACTAGCAGGAGACATCGATAAAGTCGATTATATATAAAAAAATACACAAAAATATGTGGAATGAAAGATAACATTCAATCAATTTTAAACAAAAAATTTAGTTGTTGGTGAAAAACCTCTGAGTTTAGTACATAATGTCATACGCAAATATTTATATATTATAATAATGCAATATATAGATAGTATGAGATCTTTACTAATAAAGTTTTGTATGCAAACCGTTCATCGCTGGAATTCGAAAAAACTACTAATTACGTTCTCTCTTATTCAAGGTAGTAGTGAACCGAATCATTGAGAAAGTGAAGACCATAGGTAGAAAACACAGAACAGATAAGAACAACTTAAAAATCATATGTTATGTTCATAATGTTGTCTTTATAACAGAAGATTAATACAATCCTCAGGAACCCCTCCAGTAATTCTACATGGCAGGACTAAAATGTAACATGCAGATATCAGTTGATAAAACCAAAGTTTTGGTAACAGTAAAACAAACAATTCATTGTAAACTAAAATAGTCAACGTGTTAGGTCCATTAAAATTCATGCTACCGTTGCATTTGGCGCGCACAAAAAAGATGAAAGGATTGACTTTTTGTTAAACTTTCGCGCCAAGTTCAGGCTCGGGGATCAGCACTCCAATTGGCTGGAGACATTCTACCGTTATAGTTCCTTAAATGTAGCTGCTTGAGATGCTTTTTACCCTGCTAATTTCCATAAATTACATCAATTGTCGGCAAGCTAAAACAGAGAAGCTTAAACGGAAATTATAAGTGACTATAATCATACCAATATCGTCATGAACTGAAGCTATTTTCCCATTTCAGTGATAAAAACTTTGATTCATATTTCTTAAACATAAGTTAGCTATAAAAACAACTGATTTGCAAACAGTTACACAACGTAACTTGCCATCTATAACACACAGCCTTCTGCTTAATCCTCCTTATGAAGATTGTATGCAGGCATAGCAATTTCAATTTCTTATAACCACTTTCTTTTTTATTTACATTGAAATATTCTATTTACTGGTATAGTTCAACACATTTTTAAGCCAAGGCATTTCGTTCGTCCGTGAAAGTGAGATGAAAATCAAACTTGGAGATTGCTACGGTTAAAAATTGCTATGCTTTAGTGGACCATTAATTTTGCCGTCCGTTTTATGGATTTTGGCTATCCTTGTCCGAACGCTCGGTGTTTTGCAGTTAACGAGGTCACCTAACTCGTTTTGAACGGCCTTCAGTCGCATGAAATGGGTTATCGATTTGTTTGCTTGCGTAACTAGGCCAAGTATCATTCACTAGTCTCCGTGCACCTGCGGAGATGCTTTTGGCTCCTCATTCTCTTTTGCAAGCGTCTCCGAATTGATCGCAGGCGTTTACTTTGTAACAAACCTTACCTTAATTTAGGGCTAGGTTATAGTGACTTACGAGGGCAAGAATAGTGACCTAGCGCGCATTTGATTGCGGATTTGTCTGGCGTCGCAATTTAAGTTTTAGAGTTGTTAGCTGAAGAGCCGACTTTAGAGTCGTTCAAGTATGAGTTGTTAGTTTGTGCTACTAGTTTGGTAGATTTATAGCTGTTTGTCAAGGTCCTTGTTGTATCTGCTCTTGCTTTGGTGATTTTTCCTGGTGGCCAATTGTTAATAATCGCCTTTCGTTGCCGTCTCACCTCATTGCTGGGAGTAGTAAAACACGATCCTTTGGTGTGCAAAGTAAAAGCAAATCTGTACATTAAGCGCACCGAAATATTGGAATCACCAGCTAGTGTTGCATCACCTATGAGTTTATCGGCACATTTATGCAACACACTAAATTTCTACGTACATGATGGGGTACTATTATTGACGCCCTCTTGCTGTGTTCGACCTGCAAAATTGCCATAATTTTGTAATTCCCATACTACAATTTACTTGCCTGCAACATCATTGTACTTTAAATTATGACATGATGGGGAAAACCCTTCAAACCATTAAGCACAGAATCATAAAAGAATTACTGCAAATAGAAAGTCGTACAGTGTATAGAAAAACACACTTTCGATATTTTTCAATTTTCCGGCTTTTCCTTTGAATTTTTCCTAATTTTCTTTTTTGCTAAACCACCTCGGGAGTAAGACGAACCAAACAAAAAAAATCATCAAATCGGTGAAGTTGTTCTTGAGTTTTTGCGTTACTAACACACGGCGATTGATTTTTATATAGTTATATAGATAGGAACGCCTATAGTCACAATAGCGTGCATCACGCCTGTATCTTTCGATTCCTGCTATGACGTCGCTCTTGTGTTTTATGAGAGTGCTGACATTAAATTGGTGTAAGCTTCTGTATTGTCGTTAATTAATATAATCTTTGTTCATGTCCACTGTGATTTTGTGTATTGATAATACAAGCTATTAAGGTACCAATTTCTTTTAAATTATGTTTCAAGTGGTAGCGAATTTCCTAGTACCTTAGCAGGATTAAACATTTTCGTAAGCTAATGGGCCTATGGGTTGTGAAAGGCTCTTTGGCACCCCCTAGTAATTTGACCACGCACTCCTACTTCACTGTAGCTGTTTGGCCCTTTGATATCTCCATGTAGCCTTAACCTTTGTTTCGTACGATTTGAAGCTGGTTAGAGTCATTGAAAAATTTTGCATTGGGGCTTGAACCTAAAATGTTTGCCATTTGTAGTAAAGTAATTATATATGTACCACCCTTAAACGAGAGCTAGCAGAGCTCTAGCTAACTCTAACCTTTGGCAGAATATGGCCTGAATAAGGAACAGGCAGCAGTTCTTAAGGTTGCAGAAAACTTCATAATTTTTACAAATGGGCGCCAGTCGTTATACACAACATAAACACAAATTTAGCTATCAGATCAAATTACTACTTACCCCCTATGCCTCTATCTCAACAACCTAGATCTAAAAAACGAACACTAGCAGGTTCGTGAAGGGTAGTAGTATAAATAACAAAGAAAATATACCAGTAAGACTAAATAGAATTTAATATTCACTACAAGTATAACATTGATCAATGTAATTATAGAAGCAATATTGACACCGAACTCAGGTAATACCTGGCGATCTACTGCGCAGTATACTTAAGTAAGTTTGGACTCGAACTAAATCAAACAACTGGTACAATTATTATTAGAATTCGAAACAATACACACCAACTAAAATGTGTGATACCAGCCAACATTATATCGCAAAGCTAATGAAAGAACGCTAACAATTCATATACAATAATGTAAAAGTTGGTAATTACATTACTAAATATCGTTATCTAGAATGCTATACAAACATTCCAGCAATTAAATATTAAATATGTCAAAAGAATGCTTGTCCGCCGGCTTGCAAACTGTAAAAATGATGGTTGAGAATGCTAGGTGTTCAAAGTCGCACTGAGCTCAGCGATGGTATCACAGGGTACACACTGTATGCGTTTTTCAGCAGTTTCCTATATGATAACGCAATAGCTTCTGATAAAAGCCAATGCAGTGACATGATCCCTTGCGAGATTATCCCAAAGCCCTTTATTTATCACCGCGTAAAATTAATAGCCGACAAATCTGCTTTATCGATCAAAATCAAACCGCTGAATCATGCAAAAAAGTATGCACTTACTGCTATTTAATAGGGAGCTCCTTCATGATGTTTTCAGAGGCAGCCACCAAGTGTGGAGATAGCTTGGGATAGCACGGGCATGTCTTGGTCTAAAATATTGTGGGGAGTGACTATGGCTCGGGAGCACGTGCAGGAATTGTGCGCTCAGCGAGTGATTTCCGAGGCAAAATGACACATAAAATATTCCGCAGGAAGATAGAGGCCCACCTACTACTTGATTGGTACAGAAACTAATTAAATAGAAAAGCTTACCCTCATTTGGGGAGCTGGCCTTCACGAATTGCAAGCGACGCTTCTTGCAGCGCGCACAGCGCTTGTTCGCATCATACAAAACCGCCGTAAAATGTATAGCCTACTTCGGGATTCAGGAGTGTAACGTCCCTATAATAAGTTTCGGTTGATCGTACGACACAGCTGCCTCAGTGTAAAGCTTGTATCAGAAAGAAAGCAACTGGAAATCCTAAATCCAGGTACGCTCTAAGCCAAGGTTGGAGATGTTTAGAAAAATAAAATTTCTTCGGCCGACGTTCGCATAAAAGAGATACGAGCGTGGCTATTTGATGTATATGTGCGGAATCGAAATCGAAGGCGCACTTCATAAGGAACGCCAAAATAAGACGGGGCGTTACATATACTGAGATGGTATTTAGCCCGTTACTCAACTCTGATTGCAGCATAAATAAATGAAGCAAGTCAATAAAGCACAGAGCTGGGATAAATCAGGCAACTGCAAAAAGTTACATCAGAAATTTTAATTCATAACTACATTGGTAAAGCATTGCCGAGATTAAATGGAATTACTTCAGAATAAATAGCAATAAGGCAGAGCTCAATTCGTAAATTAGAGTCACAGATATATTAATTAGCATAAATTAAGAGGTTGGTGCAAAGTAAAGCCAATCAAAATTCAACAAATCTATCACCAAAGGGTTTATTACATGCGTGTTAAATAAATTTACATGTCAGTATAATTGAATAAGTACAGTTCTATAAACTTTTTAAATAAAGGTAAGAAGGACAGAATGTTCTCAATACAGTGCAAAGAGAGCACAATACTAGATAGAATAAGGCTATAAAAAATGGAACGGTAATATTTGAAGAATGGTGAAAAGCAGACAATTATTATAAAATACAAGAAATTCCCACAACAGGAAATGGACGAGATTGGTATTTAAAAAAATGAGTCAGTGAAGTGACATAAGTAAACAGACAATCCAAATAAAACATAGTGAGTGGCGCTATAACCTAGTTTAAATCCGAACGAGAATAAACAATAATTTTAGAATTAAGATTTTGTACATTTTTATAATATAAATTAAAATTAAGTTTATAAGTAACTGATTTGTACTTGGTTAACATGCACAATTATGAATTTAGATAGGCAATTGTTGTTAACTACCGAGAAGAAACAATTGAATAAAAATTATTTCATGACAGTCTAATTTGTCTCTCCAGATTAATTGAGTTTTAAGCCATTTACAATTGAAATAAATTAAAAATAATTATACCATCGTGATCAGGAGTGCTTAGTGCATATGTGAGAATGTGGGTGTGAAAATCTATCACCTAAAAATTATTTTCATCTGCGACCACCTTCCGAACCACTTCGCCAACGACGAGAAGTTTACGATCATCAGATTTTGAGCACAATTGGGGTCAGGCGTTTGAAATTTTGGTAGCAGCACGTCCGCACGCCGTGTAGCCGTACACCGCAGCAGTTCCAGCATCCTAGGGTTCCGCTTCCAGCAGCGAGCATCAGGAGAAGCTGTTCCGAGCCGGTTCCCGCAGCCTAAAAAAGGATAGTATTAAAATAATAACTAGTGAGTGGTTAAATAATAATTTTTATCTACTCCTACTGCACAATGGCCATGAATTATGATTCATAATTCACGGTTTGCAGCCAATCCTAAAATTCTATTTTCATTATTCAATAGTTTGCAAATTGCAACCAATCAGAAAATTCTATTTTCATTATTCAATAGGTTGTAGCCAATCACAAAATTCATTCTTATTATTAAACGACTTTTGAAGTTAACAGCTGTCACAAATGTCATAATTTTGAAATATGAACACAAGGCTCCTATTGCATAGAAGTAGATAAAAGAACGTATTATATTCGCGATTATGGCCATTATTCACTCAGATGACTTGCGCCACGCGCCTTCGGCTTGTGGCGCAAATGTCATCTTCGTGAATAATGGCTGTCATAATCGCTCATATAATAATATACTATTACTTCCTTTTACGATAAATGAAGTATTGGATTCACCAAAATAATTCGAAATTGAGTTTTCAATAGATCTTCACGTCCCCTGAGCCCAAAAAACACGTTTTTGTTTATTTGTCTGTCTGTCTGTGTGTCTGTGAACAGAATATCTCAAAAACGAAAAGCGGTATGGCGTTGAAACTTAATATATAAGTTTTGTGTACTACCTAGATGTGACAGCAAGCTTTTGAAGAAAACCAAATAACCGGAAGTATGGTGTTTACTCTTGTGATTTTTCAGTTTTTTTTCGATTTTTTCAAAAACGGCACTAAGGATTTTTTCAAACTTTACAGTTTTATTACATTTTTAATGTGTATTGATGGGAGATAAGTGATTTTCCAGTTGAATACCTCTAAAATGGATTTCTTTTTTTTCCAATTTTTTTATTAACTCCTATTTTAAATAGAACGCCCGGTATATTATTACATTTTTGAATTCAGCTTAAAATTTTAGAGAAAATTTTTCTTTTGAACTAACGCTCTATTTTGTACTGTTTCTGTAAAATTTGTTTTTGTCAAATGATTAAAAATTAAAAATCATATTTTTGGCTAATTATAAGATCACTGTAAAAGGAAGTTGTGTGCGTGCATCACACCAGATTTTTCTATATCTGCTCAGAATGACTGTTTATTATACAAGGTGTTTCAGAACTGTACAGAACAAATACAAGGGCATTTTTCTGCATCGAAAAATAAGAGAAAAACTCTAATAAACATATGTCCTAAAATCATTCATTTCAAAGATATCATTGATTAAAGAATTCGTTTTGAAAACGTTTAGAATTAGTAGGCTCGTATTTGGTTTTCATTATCTGTATGTTTTACTTACAACTGTCAAAATTATTATGAGTGACTCAGAAGAAGGATATTACTTCGAACAGTTACTATAAATTTACCTAAAAAAAAACGCTTGACATAATGTATTTTGGAACGCATGCTTATTATGTTTCTACTTTTTACAAAACACAAGCCTTAGTCCAGTTACATTAGGATCCGCCTTCCGAAAAAATCCAGGTGAGCTGAAATTTTGCATACACCTTTATTTTGACATTACAAATAATGTCTCAAAAGTCCCCATCGATATGGCGTTTGCGTTCTGATATATTCAAGGTCAAAGGTCACAGAAATAAGTTTTTCGCAAATATATCGCTTTCTATGGGTCGTATGACTTTTTAGTTTTTATTAAGAATGAAGAAATTCTCTACAAAAAAGATTATACATATTTTTGACGTACAACTAACCATTCAGTAAATAACACACTGTTAAGTTTTTCAGGCGGGCTTTACTTCTTTTTACGGTAAAGGAAGTATTGGATTCACACCAAAAATTCGAAATTGAGTTTTCAACAGATCTTCGCGTTTTAGAGCCCCCTGCACCCAAAAAACGTGTTCTTGCTCATTGGTCTGTGTGTCTGTGTGTCTGTCTGCCTGTGAACAAAATATCTCAAAAACGAAAAGAGGTACGGCGTTGAAACTTCATATATAAGTTTTGTGTACTATCTAAATGCGACAGCAAGGCTTTTTAAGAAAATCGCATAACCAGAAGCATGATGTTTACTCTTGTGTTTCAAAAACGGCTCTAACGATTTTTTTCAAACTTTACATTTTTATTACATTTTTAATGTGTATTGATCACGATGGGTGATTTTTCAGTTGAATTTTAGAGGTATTCTACTGGAAAATCACCCATCTCTCATCGATTTTCAAAATTCATGGGTCACACTGAAAAGATACACGACGAATTTTACGAGTAAGTGTAGATTTCCTAATTTTAAATTTATTCATTCCCCATTTGTAATATTGGAGATTATCTGTCGACATATAGCAGACGGCTAAAGTATTCAAATTGCTTTTGCTAATGAAAAAATCTGGTGTGATACACGCACACAACTTCCTTTTACAGTGATCTTATAATTAGCCAAAAGTTTTATTTTAAATTTTTAAGCATTTGTCAAAAATTTTCAAAAATTACAAATTCTACAAAAACTGTACAAAATAGAGCGTTAGTTGAAGAGACAAATTTTCTCTAGAATTTTAAGCTGAATTCAAAAATAATACACCGGGTGTTCTATTTAAAATAGGAGTTAATAAAAAAAATAGAAAAAACAAAAGAAACCCATTTTAGAAGTATTCAACTGGAAAATCACCTATCTCACATCAATACACATTAAAAATGTAATAAAAATGTAAAGTTTGAAAAAATCGTTAGAGCCGTTTTTGAAAAAATCGAAAAAAAGTAAGAGTAAACACCTACTTCCGGTTATGCGATTTTCTTCAATAGTACACAAAACTTATATATGAAGTTTCAAGGCGATAGCACTTTTCGTTTTTGAGATATTCTGTTCACAGACAGACAGACAGACAGACACCAAAAAAATATGTTTTTCTACAGCCGTGATTTTAAACTGTTTCCAAGGGTCATATGCGGCGTGCTTTATGTTGTCTATAAAACACGCCACTCCATTTAAAGCACGGAGTACTTTAAGAGTTTATAAAACCTTATTTGTGAAGATTAAAAGTACAGTTATTATATCGGACCGATTTGTATGCGGAGCCCCGGGTGCTCGATTGGAGAGGGGCGGAGCCCGATGGCCCCCTTGGAGAGGGGCGGAGCCCCGATGGCCCCCTTGGAGAGGGGTGAAGCTCCAAGAGCCCCCTTGGAGAGGGGCCGAGCCCTGAGGGCCCCCTTGGAGAAGGGCCGAGTCCCGAGGGCCCCCTTGGAGAGGGGCGGAGCCCCGATGGCCCCCTTAGAGAGGGGCGAAGCTCCGAGAGCCCCCTTGGAGAGGGGCCGAGCCCTGAGGGCCCCCTTGGAGAAGGGCCGAGTTCCGAGGGCCCCCTTGGAGAGGGGCGGAGCCCGATGGCTCCCTTGGAGAGGAGCGGAGTCCCGAGGGCCCCCTTGGAGAGGGGTGGAGCCCCGAGGGCCGCTTTGGAGAGGGGCGAAGCCCCGAGGGCATTTAAGCTAACAAACTCCTCGGCTGTAGAAAAAATATTGAAGCCAACTCGTGTTTTACAGTTTAAAAATCTCGGTCGATCATAAAATTCTCGCTTCGCTCGAATTTTAACATGATCGACCTCGATTTTTAAATCCTCTGTAAAACACTAGTTGCCTTAATAGCTATTTTTATTATACCGGCATCAGAATCGCCGTTTAAAGCACGCCTGAGCGTGCGAATATAGGCGATTAAAGCTCGCCGAGCTTTAAAGGTTGTCAAGGAAACGACTGAATGCAACAACGGACATGGACGCGACACTAACGTAAATAATTCTCGTAACTATAGTAGCAATATTATTATGCCCTCTCGATTTATCACGACAAAAATTATTTCTATGTTTTTAGTGCGTAATTTATTTCCAGTATTGGAGGTATAATAAAAAATAGCGTAAAGTATTCGTGGATAACTGGTCTTTAAAACACTTGCTCGCGCGTGTTTTAAAGACCTTGTTATCCACTCATACTTTAATATACTATTTTGGGATCAGGGGACTCTAAAACGTGAAGATCTATTGAAAACTCAATTTCGAATTTTTGGGGTGAATCCAATACTTCCTTTATCGTAAAAGGAAGTAAAAATCTGGTGTGATTCACGAACACAACTGCCCGTTACAGTGATCTTATAATTAGGCAAAAATTTGATTTTTAATTTTTAAGCATTTTTCAAAAATTTTCTATCGAAACCGTACAAAATAGAGCGTTAGTTAAAGAGACACATTTTCTTTATAATTTTAAACTGAATTCAAATATTTAATAATATACCGGGTGTTCTATTTAAAATAGGAGTTAATTTAAAAATTTGAAAAAAACAAATAACCCATTTTAGAGGCATTCAACTGGAAAATCACCTATCTCACATCAATATACATTAAAAATGTAGTAAAGGTGTAAAGTTTTACAAAAATCGTTAGAACCGTTTTTGAAAAATTCGAAAAAAAACTGTTTTGTGCCATTAAATTAAAATATTATTCCATAGGCAGGTATGCATTTTTAGAGTAAAACTGTTTTGAATTTTAACCCACTTTTGAGGGCGTTTTCGAAAAAATTATAAATGGAGAAGTTGTTCAGTTTAACGAGTTCTATTACGGGTTAAAATATCCCAGGAAAAGCTATTAAAGGAAATGTCTTTTCAGAATTGGATGATGATGCCCTTAATAAAATATCAGAATTAAAGAGATGAGGTTTGTGTAATAGAGTTCTGAAATTTTCTAAAGTAATTGATGACTTTTCCAGTTTGGCCTACAAAAGAGATCTCACTGTTAAAAAAAAGTTTAGTGGGCATATTAAGAAGAAAACTTATCCATCAGCAGCTGAAAGAAAAACAGTTAGGTATAAAAGAACTAATATAAGTCGAACAGTAACAGTTATAAAATTAAAAATTCAGCACTTAATGCAACAGAACGAATAATTTTATACGTATTTTTGTAGCTAATTTTATTTTTTACTGCTTATATTTTTTAAATCAACTGAGATAACGGGTGGTATATTATGTTTAAAATTTGTTTGTTCTGTAATGGAATAAAACATTATTTTTTTCGTAAAGAATGTGATTTTTAAGTTTTCTGTAAGTTCTGATTTCTTGATTTTTTTTGGGAAAGAATTTTTGCAATAGATGGCAATTTTATAGTAACATGAAACAAATAGAACGATGAACTGATGAAAGAGCAATAGCCTCCCAAAACATTTACCAACAAATAAGAACTTTCAATAGTAATATAACAAGGTCGAGACATACTTACCGATAATTTTGCACACGCCAAGGGTCGAGTGCTGGTTGCAATGAAAACTGTCCCGAGAGTTGCCCGAGGGCAGTGTTCTAAGGGCAACCAGCACGATGACTCTTGGCACAGGCAAAATGATATGTAAGTGTGTTGCCCGCGTTTATATTTTGGAGATTATTACGCGAAACCCGTATACGAATTATGATTTAAAATTGATCTAACAATGCCAAAAAACTCAAATTTCTTGTTTCTTGCATTTCTATTTCTAATTATGACACTATTCACGGGGTCGATAATCATCCCAAGGGCGCTTATCGCTTGGTAAGCAGCCCACAGGAGCTTATCAGGTAATCAGTTCGGGATTGGTCGATTTTCAAGAAATGCATGGTTTTCATTGGCTGATATCAGTCATAGGACAGTTGTGTGTAATAATCTTTAAAAAACCCTGCTCCCAAAAGATCACGCAATCTTAATTTTTTCCTATATCTTTCATATTACTCTAAATTTTCCTTTAGTTATTCATTTTAAGTGATTATTTTATTCAGCGTTAAATTGACCAACCAAAACACGTAATTAGACAACCAAGATGAGAGTCTTTCGGTAATTTTTCCATAATTTTTCTTGCTGTGGTGTCACTCATTGAGATTACTGGATATTTTATACATTTTACGGTATGAATGCAGTAAGTGAGTATTCGAATACGAATCCTTTTTTATTTGCTTTACGAATCCCGATTAGGGATTCTTTTATGCTAAAACATTGGAATAGCTCTTACGAATTCTCAAAAAGGTTTCGAATACTGGATTCGAATACTTAGGGATTCGAACCATACCCAGCTGTGATTGATGCGTATTGTTTCTAAGCGACGCATCCTTAAATTGCCGAAAATACCATACTACTGGTTATATTATTACAGAATATTGCATGCACTAAACGATTATACCTCCGGAAATGTGGCTACACTGCCGGAGGCGCCAAGGCGCTTAAGCATCGCTAGCTATTAGTATGGCAAAATTTTTTATTTTATTAATTGATGACGTATCATACCTTTATTTCTAAATTTTGCTGATGCTATTTTTTGAAATCCTTAAAACTGATTTCTTCGATGGCCAAAAGCATCGACGTTTTGGTTATTTTTGCTGGCTTTATACTTCTATTTCTATTTCATAGTCATATTCTAAACGTTTGAGGCGCCATCTCACTAGGCGGCTGGAAGGATCTTTGCAATTCATCAACCAGGTTAACGGTTTGTGGTATGTAATTACGGTAAATTTTTGACGGAAAAGGTAAAGTCTGAAATGTTTTATCGAATCAACTATGGCTAACAATTTTTTTCAGTAGTTGAATAAGTTGTTTCTTCTTTATTGGGTGTTCTAGAATAGTAGGCATTTGGAAAATCTTCTCCTATTTTACCTTGTGATAGGACTGATCCTATAGCTTCATTGGAAGTGCCAGTAGCTAGGAGGAATGTTCGTTTGAAATCAGGGTATTGTAATATAGGTTCTGTCGTCAGAACAATTTTAAATTTTTGGAAAGACTCCTCACACAAGGGACCTGTCATTGGAATTTTTGGTCTTTCTTTAAGGGGTTCGTAAGGAGTTTTGCGATTGCAGAGAATTTAGAAATAAATGTTGGTATTCAAAATGCCCGTGAGAAGTGGTGAAGACAGTTTTAACTTGGTCGTCTGGACTAATTGTAATTGGTCTGATGTGATAAATATTTTGCTTGACCCAATTGGTCCAAAATGTTAGGTAGTGGGTAAGCATCCCCTACTGTAATATCGTTTAATTGATGGTAGTAGATTACGAGACACCATTTTCTCTGACCTGAGGTATCTGGCTGGTACAACCACACCATACTGGGGAAGACAAAGGAGAAGTGGATGGTTTTATTATACCCTGTTCTCACATATGGTCTACTTGTCTTTTTACCTCCTGTTCATGAATTCTTGGGCAGCGATATGTTTTCGTAAAAATTGATACTTGACTAGTAGTTAGTATAGTATGCTCTATTGAATTCGTGAAACTTAACTCGTCACCTGGAAGGTGGAAAATGTTTTGGAAATCTTTACAAATTTCTAAGAACTCTTTTTCTTCAGAATTTAAAATGTTCTGTTCTTAAATTCTTCTTTAGTAGGGGTAACCTGTTATGGTCTAAATATTCAATTTGTTGATCGTCTACAAAGTTAATTTGTTTTGACTCAAAAGGTTCTGCATTTAAACAAGGTCGTTCAATTTTTATTATGAAAGCATTTAAATTTACTACCGTGCATGATGCAACGTTTCCATTGTTTATCTTTACTACTGCATTTGGTAGTAAAACATTTGTAGTGATTTTTGAAGCGTCAATTATACCTATGCCTGAAGGCAAGTCATTAACTATCTTTACTTGAACAATGGATTCGCTTTGAGATAGCAAGGTAATTATGTTATCTAAAGTGTTTTGGTTTATTTTATTATTAAATGTAACAATATGATTCTTTATTTTAATTGTGTGGCCATAATAGTTTATCTCAACACCTTGATTTTGGAATAAGTAATCTAATATTCCATCACATGGAGTGGAAATCTTGTGGGAGTTGATGACATGTATTTTAGTCGAAATTGTAGATGTAGGTCAGTTGAACCTAATGTGCTAATGGGAACTTTGGGATTTATTCCTGTTATTGAAATTACCTCTTTTTTCGTAACAATGTTTTAGCCAGTACTAAAGTATCGTGTTTTACAAGTGAAACAGTGGCGTCTGTGTCGATGGGAAACGTCAATGGTTTTTTCAAGTTCTTTGATTTGAAGGTGCGAGTACGTTGAGGTGCGTTTGAATTTATATTTCCAGCATAGAGTTGAATGCTGCTTGGAGGTCCTGATCCGTTGGAAAAGTATTCGTTTCCTGTGGAGCGTTCAAGTTTAAATGATTCACGTTTTGATTGTTAGAACCATTTTGCATGAAAGTTTGAAGATTTTGTTGCGTAAAATTTTGAGAATTTTGTTGTTCCCGATATTGCCTTTTCCTAGATTCACTTATTGGATGCCTTTTGTTTTTACAATAGCGGCAATATTTGTTTGGTCGTAGTTGCTGGTGTTGCTTGGTGTAATTGCGTTGTGTTGTGGTTTTCTTCTACAATTTTGTGTAGAATGATTGCATTTTTTTACAGAATGCGCAATATTGAGAAGAATTCAGGATTTTTTCTTCCTGAAGTGCAATTAAAAATGCTTCATTTAATGATTGCATGTTTCTAGCTCTTAAGATTTGTGAAATTTCTGGACGACAATGTAAAATGGACCGTCTGAATGCAGTTCTTTGGATCGATCGATGCATTCATTTTGCAAAGCTTATAAACGTCTATGAAAATCATTGACTGATTCTCTAGGATTTTGTTTAATAGTCTCAAGGTCCTCATGCAATTGTGTTAAATCTTTAACCGTATTATAGTAAGTTCGTAGTTTGATTTCAAGTTCTGTGCAAGTTTTGATTTCTTCTACATTTGTTTCATTTACGACGTTACTGGACAGCTGTGACGGAACGTATAGAAATAAATGAATTGTTTGACAAGGCTGCGCCATTTGAAAATCCCTGTTGCAGTTTTGGATAAATGTAGTTAATTCCCTTCTGTCCTCGTTAAAAGGTTTGGCAAATTTCAATAATAAGGAAATAGGCAAAATTTCTTTGGGTACAGGCCCCGTGTGGGGTTGCTGGTTCCCTATCGGGCCCCTTCCCAGGTGGCGGATAGGGGACTGCCCGCCAGATATGGTGGGTACCGGGGAAATAAAATACCCGGAGCCGACCAAAACCAGCAGCAGCGTCTGTTTCAGAGTGAGCGCTTGCAAATAGCGTCTATTCCACATTGGGCGACTAAGAAAACCTAAGCGGAAAGCAAGGAGAAATTACCGCTTAAACTTAAACTTTCTCAAGATAAACAATTATGTCGACCCATCAACACAAAATGGCCCCTAGTCCGTGGCAGACATTAGATGGTCAAGGGGTGCGAAAAATCCCCGCGATAAATCATAGGAACCACCCGAAAGTGGAGAAGAAAAAAGAAATGCCCATCAAAATTGGCACATGGAATGTCAAGGGCATGTGCAGAGCTGTTAAAACAAACAATACCATCCAAGAGATGAAGAGACTAAACATAAACGTCTTAGGTATAAGCGAAAGGAGATGGAAGAGGTCAGAAAAAGTCAACATTGGCGACTCAACCATATAGGTATTACTCCTGAAACGACCTATCTTACCACCCAAGCGGAGTTGGAATCGTAGTGGACAAAAAGGCGAATAAATCGGTTATGAATTATATACCGCAATCTGATAGAGCAATGCTAATACAACTAAAAGTAAAACCAAACAAGGTTAACATAATACAGGTATATGCACCCACAGCCGAAAACCCGAACAGAGATAATCAATTTCTACGCCCAAATAAGACAATTAAAATCAAACATAAAAAAAGACGAGATAACAAGAATGATGGGCGATTTTAATGCTAAAGTGGGAAAATGACTCCAAGATGTGATAGGCGATCATGGCCTGGGCGACAAAACACCAAGAGATGACATGTTAGTACAATTCTGTCAGGAATAAAATCTTATGATACGAGTAAGTAACACATGGTTTAAATTACCCCTATTTGGACTATCAGTTTTACTGCAAAAATGCAGAGATCAAAGAAAATAGATATATCTCTGTTTCATCGAATATGTCAAATCATTTGACTACATAAAACATGAAGAATTCATAAATATACTACAGAATAAAGGCTTGGACCAACAAGACACCACAATCATTAAAAAAATATACGAACAACAAACACCAGCAATAAACTAAAGAACTCAACTACAACCGAAGTACCTATCAAACGAGGAGTTCGGGAGGGCTATGTTCTGTCACCACTTCTGTTCAACCTATACTCGGAACAAGTATTCCAAAAAGCACTTGAAAACTCGGAAGACGGAATGAAAGTCAAAGGAAGACTACTCAACAACGTAAGTTATGCAGACGATACCGTAATAATTGCCGACAGCTTTGAGAGCCTACAACACTTAATGGACTGTATCACAGCCGAAAGAGATACTGTGGGACTAAAAATTAACACTACTAAAATCGAAACAATGGTAGTTAGTAGAACATCAAACACACGAGTCAACTTAAATATATACAATAAACCTATAGAACAAGTCGGTAAATTTAAATATCTTGGCTGCTGGATAAACGAGGACCTAGACCCAGAACTGAAAATAGGAACAAGAATAGAGACGGCCAGAATGACCTTTCTGAAAATGAGAAATTTGCTATGTAATAAAAGGCTCGCCCTAGAGGTAAAATACAGATTTGTGAAATGCTATGTCTATTCAATATTGCTCTACGTGGTGGTGACGTCGACACTAAACAAAAAAGAGACCAACAGGCTAGAAGAATTTGAGATGTGGGTGTCCCGAAGAATGTACAGAATATCATGGGTTGAACATATCACAAACAATGAAGTGCTAAGACGTATGAACAGGGACAGAGAACTACTGAATACGATTAAAAAAAGGAAAACCTCCTATCTCGGCCACATCACAAGAAACTACAAAAACCAATTACTAAAACTAATGATAGAAGGAAAAATAGAAGGAAGACGCGGTCCAGGACGAAGAAAATGTCCATGGCTGAAGAACATAAGAGACTGGACAGGTCTAAACACGCGTACATTAATCAGAACATCATAGGACCGAGAAGAATTCGCCACAATTGTTGCCAACATTCACTAAATGGAGATGGTACCTTAAGAAGGAGACAGTCTTAGTGTCACATACCGACTCCTCCTCACTAATTTCAACGTGTGTGGTGATCGGTCTTCTATTCTCATTCGTAACCATCGTGGACAATTAAATTTTGAATGAGTTAAGATAAAGTGACGAGAACAGTACTTACTCAATGATTTGTCTTAGTCTCGACCTCTGGTGTAAGACGTTGAACAGTTTTGTGTTCGCTGGGAACTATGGCTCATCTGGGGAGTGACCAATACCTCAGTCGACTCAGGATGTTGTAGATTCTTTTCAGCTAAGTGCAGAAACACAACCACCGTGCTGGAGACCGCTGGGGTACCGGAACAGAGCGTTGACCACTAAAGTAGACGTTGTTCCTACCCTTGGAGGCTGATAGAATCCCACTTCTAACACCAATTTACTGGATACCAAAAGGCACAAACTGGTTTTTTTTAAGTTTATTTCTGACACCAGGGCAGCTTTACAGTTAGGAGGCTCCGTACTTCACTTATTACTGAACACAACAATTATAATTCAATAACAATATGAATTCACTAAGGGCCGGTTGCAGAAAGCAATGTTAAGTCTGGTGTTAGCTAACGTCGCGTCAAAGTGAACAAAATCGCATCAAATTTTGTTTACTAATGTATTAGTTACCATAAGCATTTGAGATTTGATGCGTTTTTCTTCACTTTGACGTCGCGTTAGCTAACACGAGCCTTACGCCCGTATTCATAGTCGTTCGCCAGCGGATCGCCGGCGACTCGCCAGAGTTTCGTTATGAATAGTATGTTGGCGGCACTGTACGTCTATGTCAAATTCGAGGGTAGCCTAACCTGATCACCTCGAATTTGACATAGACGTACAGTGCCGCCAACATACTATTCATAACGAAACTCCGGCGAGTCGCCGGCGATCCGCTGGCGAACGACTATGAATACGGGTGTTAACATTGCTTTCTGCAACCGGCCCTAACTCAATCAATATACATTGACAATGATTACCAAGTATGACATTCGTGATTACTGTGCGACCACGAAGTAGGAACCGTCTTCTATGCATTTTGGAGTTGCTTATATACGGAATACTTATCTAAACATACCTTAGTTGTCTTGTTGGCAGTTTTATGGGGTTCTTGTCTATAATAGCCATATAACAATATAACTGTCTTTGAAATGGAAAATAAGTAGCAGGGAGGCATTTTTCTATGAGGACAAGTAGACTTAAATGCATCTTATTATGCTCTGATAATAATAGTTGGAATATGATTATAAAATCAAGAATCGAAACTTTACTAAAACAGGAATTGACATCCAAGCTCACAAAAAAATCGTTGGACCCTAAATCGTCTTAATTAAAGCATTGTAATTTGAATTCAGCTATGGTTATAAAATCAGGAATCGAAACTTTACTGAAAAGGGAATTGACATCCAAGCTCACAAAAAATTGTTGGCACCTAAATCGTCTTAATTAAAGCGTTTGAATTTGAATTCAGCACTAATTGTTTAAAATTCCCTGTCTCTATGTTTTACATTAGCATTATAATTTAAAAAATTCGAAATTTCTGCCATTCATTCAAGCATTTACTCTACATTGAATACTAATCACTTGCAATTTTTGTCATTAGTCTTGTTCATATCCTTCTTCTTATTTTAAAGGTTAGGCGGTTTTCTATTGCGATTTTACATTTCTAGTTTACTGCAATATTTTCTATAAAAGCTGTAATTCACTCATGTACAACTACTAATGATTATTCAAAATTTCTTCCATTAGTAACAATCTTATTTTAGTGTATTTTCAAGGGTAATACCACAAAAGGTGAAAATTATCTTTAAAAAATTGGCTTGAGTGGTATTTGGAAAGATTATTCAACAATATGGGTAGATGACTTTTACCGTGTTCGACAGCACACATTTTTAACGTTTTCCACTATCAATTCAATACTGGAGCTTCCAACACGATTATTATGAGTCTTTAAAACGACGCTGATTTGCAAACTTTGACTTTGATGTTTTGGTGAAATGTCAGTCAAAGGCTACTCACTAAATTGAAATCATTGAAACCAATCGGGCTCGCGTGAAAACACTGTGACATTAGGTGTTTTCAATGACAGTCAATTTTGATTGGCCGTTTCTAACAAATTGAACAATTTTCATTGATTCGTTCATTATAGTGTTGAATAATCATTTAAAGCCAAAAATATAGAAAGGTTCACTAGCTTTTCCATTTGAAATATATTCAGCAGGGATTAGAAGATCCAAATCCTCCACAACAGTTATTGCATTTAACAAAAAAAAATCATTTCGTTAATGTAGTTCTAGAGCAGCCATTAATCAATTTTCAAATTGTCACTGTTTACAGTTTTTAAATTTATGTTTAAGATATGCCTTGAAGGTGCAATTGAATTGAAGCAGATAAGTGTAAGCCAGAGAAGGTTCACAGCGACATATCTGATTCTAATATGATCGCCAATAGGCATTTGAACAGTGCAGTACGTGATTACAGTTTTTCTTATTGGTAAATTTGAATGCTTTACAGTAGACTAGATAAGTGTTTTTATTAAATTAACTAAGAGAGACGCAAACTCTCAATTAAAATTGGAATTTGCCAGATTACTACAAACCTCTGTTACAATAAGAATTATAACTGATAATTGCCAGGTGCAAACTTAAATAAGAAAAAACAAGTATTGTACTCACATCGACACAAATATCTAGTTATTAACGACATAAGGCCGTTAGTAAGCATCTAACAAACGAGGATGGATTTATGGCCGAATTAGTGAGATGTGATAACGGCCGTATGTCGTTGTACTTTTCATAACACCTAAAAAATTTGAAATTTTAGCGCAATTTAAATGAAAAAGTTAAATAGTATTAGTAACGGGTGTTAGAAAACTCATCTTATTAGAGTCACCTATGGAAACAAAATCCGTTTGGCAATACTGAAATGTATTGTTGGTGACACTGTAAGTCTATGTCAAATTCGATGTTAGTAGGTTAGGTTTTGCGTCAGTTTTGACACAGACTGACGCAAAACCCCACCTGCTGTCAGGTTGACAGTTCTGTTATTGACAAATAACAATTAGGTGTTATTAAATAGTTATTAACGACATAAGGCCATTAGTAAGCATCTAACAAACGAGGATGAATTTATCCGAGTTACTTAGATGTAATAACGGCCGTATGTCGTTGAATACTTTTCATAACACTTACAAAAATTTTAATTTTAGGGCAATTTACATGAAAAAGTTAAATAGAAAAGGAAAAGGCCACATGAAATACGAAAATTATATTTTCATATACAGTGGAAGAGATAAGAAGGACAGAGCCCAATTCGGAATTGGTATACTGTTACACGAAAAATTCGAACAACATATTGAAAACATCAAATACTTAAACCATAGGCTGCTACAAATCACATTGATATTCAACACAACTAAAATACACATTGTGAGTGCATACGCGCCGGATATAAGTAAACCCAAAGAGGAGAGGCAACTATTCTTTGACAATCTACAAGAAGTAGTAGAACAGACCCCAAACAATGAAAAACTATTTATTATGGGTGACCTAAATGCAACAATTGGAAATGACGTTATCCCAGGAGTTATGCAAAGATTCAACGAAGAAACTGTTAACGATAACGGGGAAATGTTACTATCACTTTGTGCTCTTAACAAACTGGCATAAATAATACTTTCTTCGATCACAAAATGCAGTGTAAGTATACTTGGTCCAATTCCAGAGGATATGAATCCACTATCGATTATATTAGCACCAATAAAAGTGTACACCCTAGGGTAATTCTAGATGTCAAAACACTCAACTCCGCTATAGCAGATACTGACCATAAACCTTCTAATATGTAAATAGCGGAGGAGAATAAACATTAAAAGAAACCCACCACCAGAATACATTACTAAATTCAACATAGACTCATTTGACAATTATAGCACTAAAAATCTGTACGAACAGAGACTTGGATCAAAAATTCATGCTAATGCAATAAAATAAAATCAAGCATGGGTACGATTAAGATTTAACATATTGACAAGTGCCACAGAATCAATTGGAACCAGAAGAATTAATATAAATGGAAGACGTAATATGAAGCCGTGGTTTACAGAAGAGGTTAAGTTGTTAGCAGAAGAGAAAAGAAAAGCATACATATTATACAGGAGCAACAAAACACCAGAAACATATAACACATATAAAGACACAAGAAATAGAATTAATAGTGAGATCACAAAATTTAAAAGGGAATACTGGAGAAGATTCACTAGCGAAATGGAAAACTATTTGTATAGAGCTCAGAAAAAGGTCTGGAATATGCTAAGGAATAGAAAAAAGCCTATCAACGAACACATACAGACAGGCATCATCTCTACAGGCCAGTGGGTGCTACACTTCAAGAAACATTACAAACCTATCTCTGAAGAAGCAGAAGATAAAGTATTCGAAGACATACATAATGAAACAGAACTAGAAATCACGTATGAAAATGTACACAAAACTGTCACAAAACTAAAAATCTGGTGTGATACACGCACACAACTTCCTTTTACAGTGATCTTATAATTAGCCAAAAATTTGATTGTAAATGTTTTAAGCATTTGTCAAACATTTTCAAAAATTACAAATTCTGCAAAAACGGTACAAAATAGAGCGTTAGTTGAAGAGACAAATTTTCTCTAGAATTTTAAGCTGATTTCAAAAATGTAATAATATACCGGGTGTTCTATTTAAAATAAGAGTTAATAAAACAAATAGACAAAAAAATAAAAGAAACCCATTTTAGAAGTATTCAACTGGAAAATCAACTATCTCACATCAATACACATCAAAAATGTAATAAAAATGTAAAGTTTAAAAAAAATCGTTAGAGCCGTTTTTGAAAAAATCGAAAAAAACTGAAAAATCACAAGAGTAAACACCTACTTCCGGTTATGAGATTTTTTTCAAAAGCTTGCTGTCGCATCTACATAGTACACAAAACTTATATATGAAGTTTCAACGCCATACCTCTTTCCGTTTTTGAGATATTCTGTTCACAGACACACAGACAGACAGACAGACCAATGAAAAAAAATATGTTTTTTGGGATCAGGAAACTCTAAAACGTGAAGATCCGTTGAAAACTCAATTTCGAATTTTTGGGGTGAATCCAATACTTCCTTTATAGTAAAAGGAAGTAAAAAACAGACAATCCCCCGGACCAGACACAATCACTAATGAAATGATAAAATATGGCAGCGAAACGCTAGCACGAGAAATTACTATCTTATTTAACAAGATATTAGAGCAAGGAAGGATACCAGAACAATGGCGCTCTAGCATAACTGTCCCTATATTTAAAAGAGGAACAAAGAAAGACCCAAAAAACTACAGAGGAATCTCTTTATTGAGTGCAGTATCTAAGCTATTAACAAAAATTCTATCTGAAAAAATAATTCAGCATACGGGGATAAGTGAAGAACAACAAGGCTTTCGCCAAAATAGATCAACAATAGACGCCATTTTTGTACTGTCAGCTAATAGAAAAATCGGTTCAACAAGCCAATGTTCCTATGTTTTTTTGATCTCACGCAAATGTTCGACAGGGTACAGTTAAATAATGTCTTAAGAATTTTACACCACCGTAATATAAATAAAAAGATACTAAATATAATAAAACAGTTAAACAGAAACAACAAAACTCAAATAAGAGCCGCTAATAAACTTACGGAAGAACTACCCGTCTCAACAGGCATCAGACAACGTGACAGCTTAAGCCCCACACTTTTTAATGTTATCATGGACGAAATAATAAAGAACGTCAAAGAGATTAATGGAGGAGACAAGCTGGGGAATAGCAAAATCAAAATCATGTGTTATGCGGACGACGCAGTATTAGTAGCAGAAATCGAAGATGATTTACAACGACTATTGTTCAAATTTAAAACAACAGCAGAACAACTTAATATGAAAATATCTACAGAGAAAACACAAGCTATGGTAATATCGAAAGACCCTATACGCTGCAAACTTATGGTAAACAACGAAATAATTAAACAGGTCATGAATTTTAAATATTTAGGCATTGACGAAGTACGAACACAAGCCAACAGAGCCGCAGCAATCTCTGATTATCTCCGAGACATCATATGGTCAAATAAACATATGACAATAGAAAGCAAAACCCGCATATGCAAAACATGTGTACGACCCATTATGGCATGGGCACTAAACAAATATTGAGAACAACGGAGACGAAAGTACTAAGAAACATATCGGGGAAGACATTAAGGGACAGAGAACGAAGTGAAACGATACGAGAAAACTGCGGAGTTCAGGACACCGTGAGATGGGTAAGAACTAGACGCCGCCAATGGAGAGACCACGTGGACAGGATGGACGAGACAAGATTAGTAAAATGGGTAAAGACACAAAAGCCGAACACAAGAAGACCAGTTGGAAGGCCACCCAAGAGATGGAAGGAATGCTGGACTTCAGCATCCCAGGAAGACTAAATGCAACTGTCGATATTAACAAGACAAATGTCCTATAATAAGAATAAGAAGAAGTTAATAGTATTAGTAACGGGTGTTAGAAAACTCGTCTTATCAGAGTCACCCATGGAACAAAATTACGTTTGGCAATACTGAAATGTATTGTTGGTGACACTGTAAGTCTATGCCAAATTCGATGTTAGTAGGTTAGGATTTGCGTCAGTTTTGACACAGACTGACGCAAAACCTAACTTGCTAACTTCGAATTTGACATAGACCTACAGTGTCACCAACTATACATTTCAGTATTGCCAATGTTAAGATGTTACTGTTCTGTCTTTTCTTAACGGCCTAGGCTGTTAAGTGTATAACAGCCATGGCTGTTATGGGGAACTTTTCAGTCAGGTTGACAGTTCTGTTATTGACAAAAAACTAGTAGGTGTTATGAAAAGAACAGCAAATAAGGTATGATCAAAAATTATTTTAATCTAGTATGGCTATGGAATCCTTTATCTAATAGACTTGTCTGTCCGGGACGCTGTTTTGTCTGTCCGGGACGCTGTTTCAGCAGCCAAACCGTAAGAGATAGAGAAAAAAGTTATTAAAGTTATATGTTTGGAATGGTCATGTCAGGTCAGGAACCGAATTTCACGTGACACTTCCGGTTTTCGAGAAATCACGTGATTTCCGTCCGTCCGGGACGCTGGTCCGTCCGGGACGCTGGTCCGTCCGGGATGCTGTTTCAGCAGCCAAACCGTAAAAGATAGAGAAAAAAGTTATTAAATGAGACATTTGTCTCACTGGTTGCTAGTAGTTCCTAATTTATTAATGCAACTACGTTTATTCAGAAATGTCACACTTTTGACATTTAATTTTTAAGTGACTTATAGTTGCATTCATAAATTAGGAACTATTCCATAGCCATACTAGATGATAATAATTTTTGACCATGCTATATATCTACCAGCAAATTACATACTTATTTTATTAGCCAAAGTTGAGCTGAAAAGAAAAGTAAAAAGTATTTAAAATACATGCGCATCCATGCGTGGTCATGAAACCAAGATGTAAACATTGAATCTTAGAAACCTTGCATGTCCTTGTGTAACCGTTTGTTATTATAACCGTGCTCACGTCTTCTCTATCACAGAAGCTAAGCAATCAGGCTAAGTAAATAAAACGCCTCTATTTGCTAGAGCTTGAGATTATTATAACTACAATCATAATAACTCATATAGACTTTTATTATTTTATTATAACCTAACGATAATAGAAGAACTAAAACGACAGTTGTATATTATCATACCTCTGTACTATTTTTTTATAGTTATATTTTAATTGATTTGTACACTGCACCTATTACAAACCTTCCTCCTTCTATTAAAAGTCTCTGCATCTATTGTATCGCTACATTGTCATCTTTCCTAATATTATGTTATAATTACCTAACTATATTATAATGGTCCTTATGTATGTAAATGTTTTTATGTTATGACATAGTTTATTATGCTTTAGCAATAGCTTAACTTTTTCCTATTTTGTTTATTCTTAATCAATTCTCATTCAATTATTAAATGAATTTCTGAATTTGGTACGCCCGTTTTGTTCAATTATTAATTATCACGATTTAAAATATTACTAGCTCCAGCAAAATACAAGTACCCTTAATATCAAAGGATGGGATCTTATTTCTCACTAACTTTAGTTATTTCAGCAATTTGATTTTTGTTTGACTTAATGCTTACTTAAAAAATCAAGTAACAAATTTATATCTGTCAATGTCACCAAAAAAATCAATTATTAGTCCAGTCAAATGATAGAAAATAGGGGAAACTTTTGGTGGAGTTTTGATATTAGGTTCCTATATGTTTTTTGGGTTGCTGTATACGAATATCATCACCGGAAACATGTTTTTTTAAGCAAAAACGATGTAAAACACCGATTTTTTTAGTTTTTCTAAAATTACCCGAGAGCTATCCATTTTTCGTAAATGTTGAACCTATATGAAACGAAAGAAGATATAATTTCCTACATTTTATGTACTTGAGTTTTTTTTTCCCGATCAATCGCGTAGCCGCGAGAGCGCCGCCAAGTTAGGTGTTAAAAAAGGGAATTATCCCAGTTTATTTCAAAGTAACTCGAAAACTATCTATTTTTCGTAAATCAAGAATGGTATATGAAATGAATCTTCGTAAATGAAAGGTTGGAAAACCTGATATTAGCGCACAGCGGCCCCGAAAACATGTCGGAACTAAACATCAAAACTCCAAAGCCTTCCCATATTTTCTACCATTTGACTGGATTATAATTTCGCGGCGCTCTCGCGGCTGAACGATTGATTGGAGAAAGAAACCTTTGGTACATAAATTGTAGAAAATTTTATCCTCTTTCATTTTCTATAAGTTGAACATTTACGAAATTGGATAGTTTTCAAGTAATTATAGAAAAGCTTTAAGAAAATCTCGTTTTTTACACCGTTTCTGCTTAAACAAACGTATTTCTGATCAAAATTATTGTTGGAAAATCTGATATTCGTGTACAGCCTCCCAAAAAACATATAGTAACCAAATACCAAAACTCCATCAAAACTTTCCCCTATTCGCCCTTTTTGAGCATCATTTGACTGGACTATATAAATACATATCTGTTACTTTTTCATTCATTAAACACCATAAAAAACCGGTAAGTAATTCCTTTTTGATTATTTAACTTCACTATTGTATTACTTTTCTTTCAGTTCTTTATATAAATACCTGCAACTGCTACATGTACAAGGAGCACAATCCTCTTCCTACCAGATCCCACAGCTTTCTGGCCGCCTACAGCAGTTTCAAACTTGTACATCGAACCCAGAATATGCGATCAGCTACTATCAAACTGCAAAAACCTTCCAGTCAAAACTCAAGACAGGATTCCCATTACTTCCACTTGGATACTTGGTCAGATCCAACAACAGCAACTGCAACAGCTCTCATCAACATCCAATTCACAAAATATTAACTTTCTCAGAAACTCGATGTGGACTCCTTCCAGAATATACACCGCCAGACATCCATAAGACATAATGTAACCAATTCACAATATATGATGTACAATATCCAATTCCAATAACTATCCTTGTAGTCAATATGTGTATAAGTTATGTTATTCCTACCAGATTCATTCTTCGTAGATTCTCCATATTTCTTCTTATTCTTTAAATTTCTTCTTTTCTCCTTCTCGTAGATTTTATGTTATATAAACACTTCCATACTCAAAAATAGATATACAAATATTGTTTAAAAAGGTTAATTTTTCCAAATTATCCATTTTACAAATGAAATTACACGTTTTGAAAATAGATTTTATACGTAACTAAATATAACAAAAATTTTTCATAGTAATAATCTTTATGCTTATTTTTACATTTTATTCTACTTATTTTAATACCCGGTGTTTTAAATTACTGTTGACAAATAAGTATTTGATATTAACCCTTTTTCATTGCAATTTAATCATTTTAATAATATGTACAATGTTAAACCCCCACACCAAAACCATTACAATACAGATGGTGAATGTTTACAATATGCAACACATAAATCGTATATCACAGCATACAGCAAGACATATGCAGGTCTTCCTCTGGGCTAATACGGAAAAGATTTTTGCTACTGGGAATGCTAACGAAGAGAAAGTTCGCCTAGAAGTCGACGTACGGGGGCGGCTCGGCAGAATCAGCCTACGGGATGGTGAGGAAAATGACGAATGCAGAGCGGCCGTGAGTCGAGAATGAAGCTCAAAATCCTAAATTCTAAATCCTAATTGTGCTATCTGACAGAAATCGAAGATTGAAAAAATCGGCCGCGATTACCCAGGACTGCAACAATGGCGGCTTGCCGAAATTGCTCTCAACGCACACACCCTTTTCCTACACGCCTCTGGGCTCTAATCATAATGCTTAAGGCTGTAGGAGTCACAGAAATTATTCGGCGAAAGATCGATTGATATATCTACCTTCTATAGATGAACAGCGTATCGATGGTGGACAGTCGTCAGTTTTGACATTATTGACAGAATTATGACAAAAAAAATAATTTATCTCTTCAACTAAAAAAAATAGGTTAATTTGTGATTTTGTCGTTATTTGTTACTATTTTGAAAATCTGTTTAAATACACATAAGCTTTATAACGGGGTGCAGGACATAAAGCAATAGAATTGTTTTTTTATTTTTTCGTTAACGTGTAATGAATTTTTTTAAATGGGACTAGCAACTTTTATTCTTAATAATAGATATTCCCATTTTAAAAAATTAATTACTTGTTAACGAAAAAATAGAAAGAGAATTCTATTACTTTATGTCCTGCACCCCATTATAAAGTATATGTGTATTTAAACAGATTTTCAAAATAGTAACAAATAACGACAAAATCACAAATTAACCTATTTTTTTTAGTTGAAGAGATAAATTATTTTTTTGTCATAATTCTGTTAATAATGTCAAAACTAACGACTGTCCACCATCGATACGCTGTTCATCTATAGAGGGTAGGTATATAAATCGATCTTTAGCCGAATAATTTCTGTGGCTTCTACAGCCTTAAAGCTTAAATATAGTAAATACCAGGTGGAGCAACAACAGAAATGAGTTAGGGTTTCGCCTTAGCAACGACAACTAAAGTAATTACTTTTTGTCATGTATCCAAACAATTACATTCAAGATATCAAAAATGCCAGCATGGAATGGCGTCACGTAAGCTCATCACCACCTAAACACTTCAACCTCGCTATATACACACTGGACCCCAAGTGACTTCTATATCTTTGTGCTCTTTAAATCGTGTTAGCTCGACTGAGAAACATTAGCTGCATTGTCAATTAAGAAATATTTTGCGGAAATGTGGGGGTTATCTGAGCAGAGAGGGGAGGGGGCAGGATGTCACAAGGTAAAAAGAAGATCTTTAGTACTTATGTTTGGTCTGAAACCGAGCTAATTGCACTTCACAATTTTTTCTAGCTTTGCTTTGAGCTTCGCTCCCGTTTTTTTTTGTGCATACGTAGAGGTGTTATTATCTGTATTCATCAGTCTTTCAGGAGATTTTCTTCTTAAGTTGTACAAACCATCAGTTTGAATGCTTTACTATTTCTGCAGTATACCACCATGTCCTGCTGCCTGTCCTATATTTGCTTTCTTCAAAGCATCTTCTGTTACAATTTCCGTTTTGTTGTTCTTCTCATTGACTTTTTTGTTGTTTGTGTTCTGTTGTTATGGTCACCCTTCTCTGTTTTCTGTCATCAAGTCTTTGCGATATGTCTATAACCACGTTTCTTCCCTTGCTATTGTCACTTTTTCGTATCTAATGTTCCTAAGAGTTGCATTGTTATGTTGATTTGAAATATGAATGACGATGCTACTGCTTTCATACCAACAGAAGCCATTTGTCGTAAAATTTCTTACCGTAAACGCGAACCAACGGGCAGGCGTCAGAAGATAGTCATTTAGTGTCGAGTTTAAACTTTTTCGTTTGAATGCGATGTGATTTGCCGATTAAAGGCATTTTACTCCCAAAGTGGTAACCTACGGCTGTTTGTCGGAAACATATACGCTTCGCAGACATAATATTACTTGTAGTTCTATTGGTGTATCGTAAAACTTCAATTTCGACTTCGTAATGAACTCCACAAATACTTCACTAAATTTCGGCGACATGGGTCTATCTCGATTCTATTCTTGTATCGGTGCCGTTTTATAGTTAATAACCGTCAACTCACTTTTTCGGTTTGCCACCCCGAAATCCATTGAGTCCGGGAATCGACTCTACTGGTCCACTCGCCGTTGCAGAAAACCTTTCACTCGAACCTGGAGTGCAGCTGCCTCGTCTCTCGTCTTGTACTGTCACTCAATTACCGCCCATTTTGAATACAATAATTAAGCTTGATGCGTTTGAAATACTTTAATAACCGATCACTTATTGGACCTAAATGTTGAGCGCATCCCCGTCTGGGGTTGGAATCGGTGGGTAACTTATCGTCGAGCTACCAACTGCCTTACTTAATTTGTATTGCTACGCGACGTCACGCGTTAGGAAAAATATTTAAGAGTAACAGTTTGGCCGACGTCGATCAACATACCTATGTAGCTTGGTATAAAACATTCAAATCAGCTACATAAGTAATTGATTCTTAGCATATGATCTGCAATAATTCTGAATTAGAAACTGCTCTTTACTTAAATTAACAAAAAAATATAATTTAGAAAGTGTAATGGTTCAGAAAATTTCAGTATCAATATTTTATCATAATTTTCAACCCCTACCTAATTGCCTTGATTTCATTTTTTTATATTAAGTCCCACACTAAGGCTGGGAATCATATTCGAATTATTCGAATATTCGAATACCCGACCATGTAAAATTCGAATAAGTATAAATTTAATACCTAATTCTAATAAATTGAAGTACTCGAATATTTCAACTATTCGAATACTAATTACAACGACTATAGATACATACTTAACATATATACAATATTTACAAATTATGTAATTTATAGAAATACATTAGATAAAGTGAAACATTAATGAAGGTAATAAACTTCATTAAATGAAGCTGATAATGGTGCTGTGCCCAGCACACTAGCTGCGTTGCCTCTCTGGATGGCAATACTAATTATTTGCTTGAGGAATACCTGTGCTGTCAACAATTAGTTTTCCTAATTCATCAAAAAGAGACTTTGCGCTATTGCTCCACGGACCAAAGGTTTCTACCGCAAATGGAACAAAGAAATGATGATCAGCTATGGTATTATATTTAGCTTTATTAGCTGCAGATCTAGCTGATAAACAAGACTCAGAGATATGGGATTCTGCTAGAGTGTCTGTACATGTTACATCCCAAACAAGAGATTTACCATGTTTCCATTATATAATAGTGATGCCATCAGGTTTTTTGGCATCATTCCTCAGAACACCATTAGGTTCGAGAATACAATGGATGTTGGCAGACGTGAAGGCACGCTTTAAGATGTCATTAAGGGATCCATGTCTGGAAAGACGACCAGCACTTTTTAAACAAGACAAACCGTGATGACTAAAGGTATCCACGAGAGAGCCACAACTATAAACATGGGGGTGACAAATACTAATGCCTAATCTAAGCGAAATGACAATTTGCAGAGTGGTTTTTTCCAAGAGAGTACCAAGTTGAGAGAAAGGTAAAGCTTCAAGCCAAGCTCCCGACTCTGGTTCGGAAACAGCGAGTAAAATTGCTTTTTGTCGACCAGTTGAAGTTGACATTAGCAATTCCTGTTGGTTTAAAATAATTGGTAAATCCCATTTTTTATACACTTAGATGCAAGATATTGGGATCCATTAGATTTATCAAGCCAAACATGCATCGTCTCATATAAAAATTCAGTCTCGAGGTCAGAAAATGAGGTGGAAGAATTGATGTAATGAGAATTGAATTAGCATGTATCGAAGCCAAAAATGCTGGTCTTGATAAATCCGTAATAGATCTAATTCCTAAACTACCAAAACGAAATGGCAACTTGGCTCGATTCCATGATGTTTTGATTTCAATTTTTCAAAAGTATCGGAGTTGTTGCCAGCGAAGGCATCCTCAGAAGACAACACACGTATAGCACTTTTTATGTCACCATCAGCAACTTTATTTTCGGCAATTTTGAAACGTGATGATTTTAGATTATTTCTTTTGACGTGATGTAGAGAATCAAAATTAAATTCAACGTTCTGCTTGATTCTTGAAGTTATGGATTCCTTTTCATTCTTAGACGAAATATGAAGAACATGATAGGAAAAAAAATTTCCAAGCTGTAAATGTATTATGGGAAACACATTCACTGATTCTTTTAGCAAGTTTGTTGACCTCGTAATTCTTGCACCTCGGGGAACTCTTTTAAGTATAATAACGTTGTCTTTAAGATAAGTAATTTTCTCATTGAAGCTATGTTTTTGATCAAGATCAAACATGAAGATTATATTCTCTTTGTGACAACGAGGAGTGTGTATTTTCAAATCATTGGCGTTTTTAATAGATATTAACGATACAAGTTTGATTATGAGCATCTTAACGACACGACACTGAGTGCGGTAATGAAGCTCTTAACGATACTAAAATTAATTTGGTTAAGAGTCTGTAACAACACTGATGAAGATAAAATATCTAACTTCAGGGCAATATTGACAATGAAAGGTAGAACTGTCAAATTGGGAATTATTTGTATCCACTTTTTCAAGTAATGAAGGGGGTTCCTTGGTAGGAATAGGATCAACGGTATCTTCCACGTGATTATTTAATTCCTTTAATGCCTGTTGATGTGGACTGCGAACTATTTGAAACATCCAGATTTCTGTGTGCTTTCGATGTATGAATCGTAAGTCCTTTATTGGTGTTGAATGATTTTGAACATTTATTACAGTTTATATCTTGTGAAATGTTATAATTTTCTGGAGATTGGAATGACATTGACATTAGAAACGAATACGATGTAGCTTGGTGTATATAATATAATGGTATTGGATTTGGTTATGTTTAATTTCTTGTAAAGCGAAATGCAGTACGCGTTTTTAGAAATGTGAGTCTATTTAGTATAAAAACGCGCGTTAAATATGCACATACCCCACCGCCGTGAGCCATGCTCTCCATGATGGAACTTTCTCATTACATCAAAAGCCAATTACACCATGGAGGCGCCCTAAAGGATTTGACTTTCGCAAGCGAACACGTGTTCTTTCACATCATGTTAAATAGTCGAGCAACCCTGTAAGTTTCATTGCAGGTTGCAACATGGATTAATCCTGCAAGATGTTTCTTTTAACTTAATTGTTTAAGTGTTCAAAAATTCTTGGTTGTTTATGTGTATCTTTCATCTTGTTGTCAAAAATGTTTTTCTTTTCTTCTCATTTTTTCCATTTGTTATAAATTGTTGTTATTTGACTCTTTGTTTCTTCTCTCAGGTAACGATAAAGGTTCAGGATTATTTCAATTGGTCCAACTGGGGACGGGCTGCTATATGGACCTTGCGTCCCTCTTCAACCAATAACGGGAATTATAGGATGGGTGAGCGAAAGGAGGGGTATAGAATGGAAGAGAGTCTAGGAAAGGTGGAAAAGTACTGTCCCGGCATTCGCCTCAGGGAAGGTACTCTGTTGACTCAGGAGAACCACATAAAAACCTGAATCAGAGCAGACGGCCACGAGAGTCAAACCCTCGACTTCCAGAATGGTAAACAGTCGTGGTTAACCATTAGCCTACAAAGATGCTGCTTCTCTCTTCAATGCTGTTTTATTTAATTTTTTTACCAACGTTCAATGGGGTTTCGTAAAATTTTCTCTGATATTCTGACTAGTTCTTTTCTTCTTAGTTTTATCTCCATTGTTTTTTAGATGCTGTTTATCTCTACACTATTAGCAATAGATAATAATGATCTCGATCTTCATCTTTAAAAGGATTAAGAAAACTTTTGGCTTTAGAGGGTTTACTAGTTCAATAATTATCGTAGATTTTATACTGGATAAACTGTTAGCAATTTATTTTATAAGATGTAACAAAATTTAATCGATATGCATACTTGTGATTAACAGGTTATACGTAGATCTTATTATAGGTTAAACTATTGTTAAAGTTACATTTATTCATAGAAGCGTAACGAAATATTTAATTGGGGCATATACTAACTAACCAATGCTTACTGTAATAGTAATGGTAATAGTAAACAGTAACTGCAATTTAAAAATATAAACAATATTAATTAAATCTATTGTAGATATTAAAACAATATTTAGCGAATGTTATACACTGTGCTACTATTTATATCGTCTGATACGTGGCCATTAACATCATGGTATGCATTACATTTTGCTCTTTAAAACTGAAAGTTTTGAAAAATTATATCATTTCTTAAAAAGAGAGGAGAGAAGGGAATTTACAAATCAACTAAAAAGTGGAGAGGTCAAATGTTAGATTAGATTTCCATCAAGTGTAAAATGATGCTACAGTAATAGCAAAAGAATGCGCACTTAATAAGAAAACAACAAATATTTTATGACTTAATTGCAGCTAAATTAACACATTAAGACACTCGGCAAGTGCGATAGCATTCTCTGCTTTTATTTAAGAATCAAATTCAAATAGTAATAAGACGATCATTTTAATTTATTCCATGACATTCCAGAGCAAACTAAATCTAATATACTCTTAAGTATAAATAAATACAGTTTCCCGAATTTTACGACAGTTTTTAAATCAATGGTTTGATTAAACACAACACTTTGTTGACCGAAGTAGTTTGTGCACCTTAACGGCGCGGCGCGGTTTTGTGGTATTCTTATTAGAAGTTTAGAACACGTTACACCTTTAACAAAAGGCGCGGTTGACGACCAAAGTCGTAAATAAGCAAACGTCTGGGCTTTTATCACTGAAATAAACAACAAGCTCCTGCACTCAAATTTATACGATTGAGGTTAGGTATACGCCATAAACAATGCTGGATGTTAATAACTATTATGCATCGCTCCATTATGGCACTGTGGAATTCGCAGAAAGACTTAACCGAACATCACAACGTACGTTTTATTGCGCTGCATTTCCTCTAAAGATAACGACCGATGCATTTTTCTGTCTCAAGCAACTCAGCCAGGTGATGGTTAGAACTAAGTGTGCTTCAAATTTCTAAAATCTATTCTATTAGCCGCAATTAGTATCTGTTAAGATTTTTAATTTTTATTGTGTATTTTTTAGTCTCTCTCATTATTGTTGTAGTGTTAAATCCAAACTAGAGTTGGCCGCGACACGAGTTATTAGTAGCTTCAGCGTACTTATGCGAACGTTTTGTCCGTCCGTCTGTCTGTCTGGATCGCCTGTAACTTTCGAACGGCTACAGATATCGAAATTTTGAAAGGGGGCAAAGTTGTTGCTAAGGTCCCGAGCACCTTCATGCGCTATTTGGTTTTGGCGAAAGGTGGCGATTTTCCACTTTGCAAAATTTCCAAGCATTGTAGCACAGTGGCGGCTTGTCCACTTGGCGCCATCTACAGAAGTTCGGTGGTCACGTTTTGAACTACCCATTCTGGGTGCACTATAATACTTAATGTTTTCGCAGTGCTGAAGCTACTCTTTAGACCTGTAGTTGAGCAGTTTATTTTGACTCATTTCAAGATTTGCTGCGGTAATGACTATCTAATTTTTCTGAAACACAGAAGATGTGCTGACACAGCTTTCAGAAAATAGGCGTTTTGAAGTACAACATCTGCGCTAGGAAACGAAGACAATACAATTCAAATTTGACAAAGAAAATGAAAATAATTCGATCCTTCAAACCATGCCGTATCGAAAGCAGCGGCTGCGTCTGCCACTATATTGTTACTCTCATTCCGATACAAGCTTTATTAACTAAAGTTATGATGTGTTTTATTGGACTTTTTCCACTGTCTAGGGTGTATATCACACGACGTTTCGGGAGTTTTGATCTACTCCTGTCTTTAGGTGTTCCTGGTTAGTCCTGAGAAGGACTGATATTGTACGCTTTTATTCGTAAACTCTTGCCTCCCACGGGGTTTGAACCCGGGACCGCTGATCACTAGTTTGTCACTCTTACCACTAGGCCACCAGCGCGGTTATATATCTTATATTATAAGAGCCGATGCCGTCCGTAAGCAGGCGCGCGCACACGCTGCATGAACGGCCTGCATGCTAGCAAGTGGCGCGCGCGCACGAATGGCGAGATCGCATTTGCATTGTTAACGCTGGCAGGGCCGGACGTAGGCTGGCTGCCGCCCTGAGCAAGCATTTTTATTGTTAACCGTTTCTTTACGCTGGCCGGGCCAGACGTAGGCTGGCCACGAGTTCTAGTTTTAGTTATAAACTTATATATATCTTACCGCTGTATGCACAGTAGACTATTTTTGTAGTTCTCTGCGCAGTAGTGGCATCCAAATGGGCTTTAGTTCTGCGCTAGCCTGGCTAATAGTCTACTGTGCATACAGCGGTAAGATATATATAAGTTTATTACTAAAATATATAACCGCGCTGGTGGCCTAGTGGTAAGAGTGACAGACTAGTGGCCAGCGGTCCCGGGTTCAAACCCCGTGGGAGGCAAGAGTTTACGAATAAAAGCTTACAATATCAGTCCTTCTCAGGACTAACCAGGAATACCTAAAGACGACGGTAGATCAAAACTCCCGAAACGTCATGTGATATACACCCTAAAGGCCTAGACAGTGGAAAAAGTTCGATAAAAACACATCATAATAGACCACTGCCAAAAAATGACATTCAGAGAATAACTAAAGTTAGTCCTACCGTATGCTGAGCAACTCAAGTGTTAGGCGAATTTAAAAAGAATATCGATGATTTTGTCTGCCTTTGGGGAAGTTGGATTTGGTGCAGACATACAATTGGCTTGAGTGTTTGTAGTATCTCTCCTTGAGTTATGGGTTATGTCTCCTGGTTGAGACTAGCCCTAGGAAAGAGATATTTCGATTATATGTATAGCTCTCATAATACACATACTCATCTGTTTATTAGGATGCGTTGATGTTAGGTTGGTAATGGATTCCATAAGAAATATAAGTGTATTCCTCGAGTGCTAGAATTGGGTATTTCGCAACTAAAGTTTAATTCTGTCTTAGTTAGTTACTGGACATCCTCAAAGTCTATTTTTACTGTTTAGGACTTTGGGTCTCCAATTACAAGAAGCAATCTGATGTAATGAATGTGAAATATAGAACTTCTTTCCGTTTTTATTGGACTCTGTGTATGTACTTAATGGAGTTATTAAGTTTAATTTGACAACTATAGCTTCTAACCTCAGGGTAGGAATTTTTTGGCAGACTACTATGTCTCTACATTCTACATTGTACAATATTGTGCCTAATTAGAATTCATCTTAATTCAACAGCGAGAAGAGTTTTTACCACCATCGCGTCGTGGTCAGTTTTATTATACAGATTGCTAATTTTTTTTAAAAGGCCAGTTGCCTTAATGATGGGGTATTTTAGTTCCTTTTCGATTTCCAGTTCTGAGGGGAAAGTGTTGGTATTACAGAATATAGCGGTCTGACCTGATGTTAAATGTTTGGTAGCTCAGGTCAATACGACGTGATTAATTACGTTATGAAGATAAACATGTCCTAGCTTTGGATTTGTTTTCGGAGCGTTTGGTGTGATGTTTACACTATCTTTATTATCGAACACGTTGCCCTTCAGATTATTTTTAAGGTTATGGAGTAGGCAGTACCAGAAACCACATATACCATTTTTACACTTTAATAATGGATGGTGATAATGCATCTTGTTACGGTATTAAAACAACTTTACGACACCCAACCAAGGTGAGCATCGCACCACGGAATCAGTCCTGGAAAACTGGCACACTTGCCCTGAGATTTGCTAGAAACAGGCTAAAGGCCACGGCTGGAACGCTCAGGGAGTCGGGCGTGAGTCACACGATACGTCTGGGCAAGCGTGTTGAGGCATATATATAGGGTACGTCAAAATTATGAGGGCGCCACCAAGCCTGTCGTAACTCGAATAACCGGGCCTGGGCGGTTAAACGGGAGCGAAGTATTCAAGATACTCCATCGATAAGAATTCTCATGAGCTGCAAGCTCAAATAACAATTTCGTGATCGCAAATACTGGAATGGTAATATTGGGACTCTTTGGGCCGAGACAGCGCAACCACTGGACCTACCTGCACGCTCTGATCTCTCACGTCTCGCCGTACAGCAATCTTTACACTGTAAAAAGCGCTATCTGAAACAAAGCATGCACAGGTCGAATAGGAATAATACGTCCCTTAATTAAATATGCGTCTATTGGTTGATAACTACATCTGGGCAGCAAATCGTGCCGCCGAGCTTATGTTACTGCTTACGTTAAGCACCAGCTGATGGACGCGCTATGCTAGTAAACAACACACTATGGGTGGCCGGCCGCAGTGGGCTCGACACTTTACATATTAGAGTACAGTTTAGAAATACGCACTCCGGAAAAAGGGCGCGTTAGTGCGCGATAACAGACGCCGACCTGCAAAGGCAGCGGGGCAGCGTGACTGCAATATTTGACCAGGAAGAGGGGCTAACATAGCCTCACTAAAGCATGCGAATTTGGAATCGTTGCCAGCCCCTGCTACGTCGCCCACGCAGTCGTTGGCTGCGGTTAACACCTGGGAAGCAAAGCACAAAGCCCTCGCAAACATAAACAAAGAGATCGAACAGATTAGGGCGCGCCAGGCTCAGCACGGCGAGGCGTTGATTCTATTTAGGTATTAATCGGTACAATATAGCGAAGCTCGCGCACCCAACGGTACTGAATTAAAAGCTAGCACCAACGTAACACCAAAACATAGGCGCAGAGTTCTTTAGCTATTTAAGCGATGAAACGCGAAACTCGCGCACATGAACTTACTAGTAAGCTACCAAAGTAGCGTCTCGAAGCATGGTGGTCTCAAACCGGCATTAAAAGCCGCGACAAGCAAGCAAGGGGCATGCATCCGCCCACACAAAGTTGAGCGCAAAAGGACCAACGCTCGCACAAGTGACAGTTACTATGTTTAAATGGTTGCAATTACAAATACCTTAGTCCGCAGACGGTCCATGAGAGTGGCGTGCAGTCAGTTGGTAGAAGGCGGCAGTCTGTGGCAGCTCAATCGCCAAAACACGGCATTAGGGGTAAACGGGCTGGAATCCGCCAAGATGGCGGGACGCTCTCCTGAGAGCACACTTACGGCGGCAAAGAGGCTTACTTCGTCCTGCCTAGAAAGATCCTCGAAAACAGCGAGTTGCAAAGGGAAAGCCCCCTTTCTCACAAACGCAGAACTGGCCCCAAGAAGCCCTTCACACACCTACGTCTTTGCGTAAAGACGTGCCACTCGCACAATCACACGCGACCTCTTAAAGGACGGCATATTCGACAACATTCGCTGAAACAGCACGAGACGGGAAAAACAGGCTGGCGTCCCCGCAAATAGCGGGAACGCCGCGAAACGGCACACTCTGCGACTTCTTCGATCAACGGCCTGACTTGAACCCCTCAAGCAAGCAGTGTTCCGGCCCCTGCAGTGGCGTGAGCCAAACGGCATTGCCACGTGACTCTCGGCAGCCAATGGCGATGCGCTCCATAAAACAAATTAATTCCGGTAACAAAGACAGCCAATGGCGAGGCGCCTCAACGGCGTGATTTCTAGAAGGTTCGGAATTCTTGCGAGCGATAACACCCGGCTGCCAAAGTACCAGCAAAGGGGTGCTCCAACTGACGAGAAATACTGCGTTTGGGGCCAAATATGTGCAAAATCATTATTATGGAATTAGGCGATGGAGCCAAATAAGTAACTAAAAGGGTTTAGCATACGGGCACGCTGCCTTAAAGCCTAGGTGGCTAATTAAAATACCAAAATGACCTGACAATCTGATTTATGCTTATTTAACGCCTGTATTTCCACTGGGGTGTAGCATTATCAATAGTGTCCCTCGCTATTTAAGCAAGAACTGCTTACCGTTTTTTCAATGTTTTCGTTTGTAATGATAGCAAGGCAACTGCTGTTCAGTCGCAATAACAATTAGACTTGAATTTAGGGTTGAAGCAATTTATTATAGTTAACAACTTTACTTTGAATTTCTCCAACAGTCTGCCAAACTAAACTATATTTAGTTGTGTACTATGTCCATTTTTTACTAAATAGGGATTATAAGCCTCCTGCTCTTAAAGCAAATTAGGAGCCGGGCACTGCGAAAAGTCGCCGTCTCAATCTAGCTTCAGGTCAGGTCTTCAGGTTAATAAGCCAGGAGTCGGACACTGCGAACATTCGCCGTCTCAATCTAGCTTCAGTAGCGGAGTTTTAGATAAAGGTAAGTCCGTGGACTCAAGATGGGATTGGGCAGGATCAGGACTGGTGGACTCAAGGGGAGAATTCTCAAGTGAAGTAAACTGGTCGCAAAACCTGCTTTTATATCCTTCGCGTCGTGTTATCAAAGCAGCCACTTCAGACATCTTTAGATAGGAGGCAACGCGAGGGTTTTCTTTTCGTAGTTTTGAGCACAGCGGGCGAGTTTGTTATCAATTGTTCAAGCGTCGGCAAGATGGAGCCCGTGATAACGCTTGGATGGGCGATGTAAAATTTCAAAAACATTATTTAATGTTCGTTTTAAAAATGTATACAGGTGCGAGCGTTACAAAACAACAAATAAAACACCACAATTACTGAACAACCATATAATAAATAAACGAAACAAACCAATATAATAAATTTGATAATAAATGACATGCTATGTTTAAATTCGTGCACGATGGCTGCCCCAATTTTAGTGGTGTGCGTCGTGCGCAGACCCTTCTTAAATTTCTCTGCCCCCCCCCCTTCTAGATCAAGCAGACGTCACTGTTTTGAGTCCAGGATTTTATTTCTTCAGCTTAGAGACCTGCGCGGGTCCAATATATAGGACCCACATCCAACGCGCGAACCGAAATTTCTGAAATTTTAAACCCGCACTCGATCCGCAAACCGCAATTTTCAAATTTTATACCCACACCCGACCCGATTCCCCTCAAGTTTTGCACTTTTAAGTGGCACTTGACCTCAAATTCGTATATTAGACTAGCACGTACCAGCAACTTGCTTCAGATAGAATGCCCATACACAATAAAAAAATGATTTTCACACTTCGGCGGTCAAATTATTATTACCTCAGTATAATTTTTTTTATACACAAACAAAATTTAGTTATACCGCGACCCGCAGTTTCAAATCATCACCCGACCCGCTACCCGCAATATTGATATAAATCCTACCCGCAACCCGACCCGCAATGCGAGTAACCAGCGGGTAACGCGCGGGTACCCGACCCGATGCCGGACTCTACTTCAGCTTCCTGGGACGACTCCTTTTCTTAAGCGGTGCCAATGGTGCAGGAATGAATGTTCTCCTTTCCCAGGTGGTATGGTGTTAGATCTGATGCATGGTATACCTTAAGGAAATAATCTTGATTCGTACGATGTGCAATCTCGCAGGTGGTTGGATTAGCGGCTTTAATGATGGCATAAGGCCCATCGCGACGTGGTCCTAGTTTCGAAGTAGTTGTTTTGGCTGCATTGCTTAGTAGATGCGACTTGACCAGCACCAAATCTCGGAGAATTTCTCCGTTGCTTGTCAGCCGGTTGCTTTCGTAGGTAATGTGCATACTTACTGGACACGTGTTTCAGATAGTGTATCGGCTAGCTTAAAAAAATACGGTGTTGTTTGTGTCACTAAGGTTTCAGATTGAATAACCGCCCAAAGATCATGTTGAACATTAAGATGGGCTAATATAGTGAGTTTCCCTAGATCCAAGCGAAATCAATCAATTATCGTTGCAACGTCTCCAGGCGTTTTTCAAACCGAACGGTAGTCGCGTAAATCCATATCTTCCAAAATATGTTCAAATACCGTCTTATCACGATCGCACTCGCGCACTTTTATTTGATGATAACCCTGAAGTAAGTCGATCGTACTCTGTTTTGGTTCGTACAGAAAGTCGTCGATCCATGATAGTGACTGCCTGTCGCTCACTGTGATGGCATTTCATTTACGATAGTCTATGCATAATCAAATTCCAGTGTCCTTCTCGGGAACTAGAACAACAGGTGCTGCCCATACAGATTCACATTCCTGGATGTTATCGTCGTTGAGTAGCCTGTCTAATTCTTGTTTGAGCATCTTTCGTTTTACAGGCGGTAATCTATAAGGAGCCACGAGGATTGGCTGATGTGTGTCAGTATTTATGCAATGTTCTAAGAAAGGGGTTGCCTCCCTCTTGATTAAAGATACTTTTATACTTAAAGAGTAGCTGATTGAGTCTAGTTCTCTTATCAGATGCTAGATTAACTCCTTCATTTTCAAGCAGTTAAAGTTCGGTTCGATTAAATATCAACGATCGCATAAGGGGTTTCAGGGATATTTGAAAGAGAATCGGCGATTTCTTGCTTTGAGTCCTTTTCTTCAAACACAATTTGGTGCGACTGAGCTCATACTCCCTCTTTAGAATCATCTGGAAAGCTTCAGGTGTAATGGCCGAGGTTGATAACAATCCCAGCATTTTTCAGGAAGTTCACGCCTAGTACGGTACTATTATTTTCTAGTTTAGGCAGAATCCTAAGTTCTGTTGGTATAAATCTACCTGCAACTTCACTTGTGTCTGAGCTATCAATATAGAACAAATAAAACACCACACTTACTGAACGGCCATATAATAAAAGACGAAACGAAACAATACAACAATTTTGATGCTTAAGTTGAAATGTGTGCCATCCTGTACGCGCACAGTGACCGACTGCTCCAATTTTAGTGGTGTGGGTCGTGCTTAGATCCTACTTAAATGGTCCTGCGTTGCAGTATGGATTTATTAAGTTTAAAGACGCTTTGAGAAATATAGAATACGCGAAACAAGGAGAAAAAGAGAGAATATATAATTAATAGACACGAAATAATTGTTTTACTATAAAGGGAATCATTATGATAACGCTGAGTAAAATTTCTAATTGATAAGAAAAAAAAGTAACATAATAAAAATCGGCAGCATCTTATATTAAAAATCTGCAAAAGAAATAAATTGAAGATCATATAGGTGTAAGTCCCATCACAGAGATGAGAAAGTACAGTGTTATTGCTTTTGCTTCCTTTCACAGATAATTTGGAATGGATATTACTCATAAGCGAAGAAGTTCATGTTTTTACTTCCCACGACTAAAAGACGAAGGAAGTATTGTAATCGCGAAGAATCACTATTCGAGATTTCTTCAGATCTTCATGTTTCAGAATACCTAGATGGGAAAAAAACAGGTTTTGTAATTCCATCCGTCTTTCTGTCTGTTTGCCTGTCTGCTCTGTTCGCTTGTTTTTGCTTTAACTGAAAAACTATTACTTAACTACTACCTTTCTATTGGTCGCATCTGTTAGGTAGGACTACGAGCGTGAAGCTCCGTTAGCATCTGTGTTGAGTCAGTCAGTCAGTCAGTCTCGAGCCGGTGTTCCTAGAAAGACGCTGCGAGCGTTTGGGCTCCCGACGGCCGCGGTGCCTTCGAGCATCGCGTTCGATATTCCGTGCTGCTACAGCTTCTTGATTCCGTGCTGCTACAGTTCCTTTATCCGTGTAATTGCCAAGGGGGCAATTTGACACATTTCACCCACGCTCATTGCAAGGGGATTATGTAGGACGTCGCAGTTTGTCGTCTCTGCCAAGAGCGCAGCGACATGCCGACGCTGTTGTGAATGCCATCGCCCATCTAAAGGCCGAGCTAGCTAACAAGGTAAATCTGATGTAGACCCATTTTTCCTCGATTTCGACAAAAACAATTTCCGTATTTTCCACTGGCGTATCCAGTCTTTCTTCTTCCTCTTCTATTTTCCCACCTTTCGCACCCTATCTGGTTGCCAGTGTGCGTAATCCCTTTGGGGGTGCATTCCATCATTTCGAAAATGTGTTTTTTTCTCGTTGTTGTATTTTTGGTTTTCGTTTGAGAGTCCGTTGAATAGTAGCAAAATGTCCCATTGGTTTTTAAGAGACTTCGGGAAACTCTCTTTCAAGTAACGGTAGTGTCAGGCCATTTTATATTTTTTCCTAATTCAATGAACTACATAAGCATTTAGAGCAGCGTTGGTACATAATTGGCGAGTCTGCCTGTATTTCAGACCCGTTTCGGCATAATAGTATCTTTTATACGGCAGCTTTCCGCATCACGCAAAGATTCAGACACGAGCGTGGCTTTCGACTTAATTTAACGGCCTACCTCGCCGCGTCAACCTTTACTTCATCGCATCCGCAGCTGCGTGTCCCTTTTATTGTAGAGGGTCTGTTTTCTAAGTTATTTAAAATTTATTCAATGAGAGCAAGTGAAAAAGCATCTGTCGTTCTCTATCGCACAGAGACGGCTTGTTTGTCATCGGGCTTTTCTATTGGTCGCATCTGTTAGGCAGGACTTCGAGCGTGAAGCTCCGTTAGCGTCTGTGTTGAGTCAGTCAGTTTCGAGCCGGTGTTCCTAGAAAGACGCTGCGAGCGTTTGGGCTCCCGACGGCCGCGGTGCCTTCGGGCATCGCGTTTGATATTCCGTGCTGCTACAGATTCTTGATTCCGTGCTGCTACAGTTTCTTTATCCGTGTAATTGCCAAGGGGGCAATTTGACACATTTTACCCACGCTCATTGCAAGGGGATTATGTAGGACGTCGCAGTTTGTCGTTTTTGCCAGAAGCGTAGCGGCATGCTGACGCTGTTGTGAATGCCATCGCCTATCTGAAGGCCGAGTTAGCTAACAAGGTAAGTCTGTGTAATAGACTATTTCGCCCGCATGTTCGTGTAAATTAACCCTTTAAGTCTGCGCTTGACGCTTAATTAATGGAATAGTACACTCTAGTACAAATTTACCGTTTGTGTTCTAAAAATCAGTGCTGCAAAGCAGCCTTGTTCTTGTCAATTAACTCTTTTAAGTCTACGCTTGACGCTTAATTAATGCACTAGTACACTCTAGTACAAATTTAACGTTTGTGTTCTGCAATTTAGTGTTTGTTCGTGTCAATTAACCCTTTAAGTCGGCGCCCGACGCCTAATTAATACATAGTACATTCTGGTACAAATTTAACGTTTGTGTTCGGCGACTTAGTGCTTTTTCTTGTCAATTAACCGTTTAAGTAGGCACCTGACGCCTAATTAACACATAGTACACTCTGGTAAAAAAATTTAGCGTTTGTGTGCTATAATTCAGCGCTGCAAGTCAGTACGTTCTGGTGACACGAACTCAAATACAAATTTCATGCTTGGGCGTGACACTTGTTGAGGCCTAAACCGACTTTCTTTGTTTTTAACTAGAACCGATTTGGATTTGTTGTTCGGCTCAACTGTGCATCGTATTTTTAGGTAGAACGCTTCCCAGCTGGGCGTTTCCTGTTAAGACGTTAGTACAAATTGTTATGCGTGTCGACTACATCGGTACTACTGTAAGTGGATTGTTTGGTCATGTGAAGTGGCCCAATAGATGTATTAACTGTACCGGCTTATACTTTTTCCCTTGTGTCTTGTGCATGTTTGTTTACAGGGTGACTGTGTCACTGTGTTACGATCAATGTAAGGTGAGTTTTGGACTTGGCGGATGAGCATTGTAGGTAGGTTGTTGTGTTTGTCGCTGCACTGTGGCTTCCAGAAATTGTTATTTGAGTATCTTTCTCCCCGTTTGACCCTTAAGGTCCGGTTGAACGTGGGTCTCATGAACTTGGATCTTGTGGCCCCCATTTATTTGGTAACACCCTATATATACCTCAACACGCTTGCCCTGTGGTGTCCCCGCCCGATACAGCGAAACTGACCGTTTGACGCTAATTGATTTAGCAAGTAACTTGAAAATGAACTCGTGCTTATATGCTAAAGCAAAACGGTCTCCGCAGAGAGGCACAGCTAATACATGTCGCAGGTGAGTCCAAACGTCCAACCGTTGTTTAATAGAATAGCTGAAACTTCAATGCATTTCAGGCGCCCGCTAATCAAACCCGCAAGCAACCTAACAACGGCCTCGCGGCCCAAATGCCGAAGCACCGCGGTCTCCGCAGTAGCAGGGGTAAGTAATTTAATGCACAAATTCGCAGCTAGCATTGCCAGCGAATGCCGATATGAATCATAACTATCCACAAAACAAAGGGGACTTGCAATGATCTAATGTACGGTTATGAAGCTAGCGTAGCTATTAACAAAAACAAAGGGGACATGCAATAATCTAATGTACGGTTATGCAGCTAGCATTCTGCGTGAACGCAGAATTTAGTACATCTTACTAAAACTCGCCTGGAAGGCGAGCAGCTCGCTCAAGTCGCTCTAGGAACTAAACACACCTAATCGTAGTTAAACATTCATATAAATACATGAACCTCGTAGACTTCTGATGCACGTGCCAGGCGATTGGGGCTGCAGGCGACTTCTCCAGCAGAGCGGGGCGGAGACACCGCAATCAACGGAGCTTTTCGGTGCACAGCGAGGGGCCCGTGGAGGAAGTATCGCCAGCTACCGACTGCAGGAGTGTCCAACGCAGGTGCCTATCAACGGAGCCAGGGGACGGGCAATTAAATCACGAGCAGGTAATATTCCCAATTAGTATGTAGCGATTTCAAAGGGAGGGGGGATAACGCAAAATATTTCCCAGTAGTTGCGAAGCCAAGGGAACAAGGCTGAAAGTGTACAAAATTCTAGGTAAGTACTGAAGAAGGAGGCAGGAGCTAAAGAAAACTAACCTGGTGGTAACAGTCAGCCGAAGGTGATCGTGCTAGCGACGAAAGTTGGCTCCCAATTTCGCAGAAGCGTCAAACATAAGAATTATAACAGCAACTAATTATTCGAACGTCCAGAGGGCTGTTTGTACTTCCAGATCCTTTGCCATAAATGAAGCCAGCCAAACAATTTGGCTACAGAAGCACGAAGCTGAGGGCCAAACAACTTAATTGCACGAATGCTGAGATGGAAAAAGCCGAGAAATTCTGGCACACGCCTTTCAACTCAAGTTATCAAAAACTTTCCAAAATTTGGCAAGAGGAACTACAAAAAAACTACTGAAATGTGGAGTGTTCCAGATTGATATGCATAACTATAGTTTAGGCTGAAATTTTGTTATCACCAGAAGAGAATAAAGCTGCCTACCCAGTTAGGTAAAATGTATTGGATATTTGGAAATAAATGAGAATAGTAGAATCTAATTAATTATTCGAAACATTGCATGAGAAACTACAAATTAAACGTAACAAAATGTTTATTAATAAAATTCAACTGATTAATTTCAATAATGCATGCGAAACTACAAATTAAACGTAACACGCCTTACTAAGTGGTTTCTTTTATTGTTTTAGTGTTATTAGAAATGTTAAGATATTTTTACCTTTATATTCCTTTGATTTTTAAAATTGTTTAGTGTCACAACGTCCACTTGCGATGGAAGTTCTGAATAAAGCCCTTGACAGATTCTTTATTTCAAGTTTTCTGTAATTTGCATACGCATTTCGGTACCTGTTCTCCTTATACCGATCGTCCGAGATATCCTGAGATAAAACGGTGTTGAGATAACACATACGAAAACGAAAAGTCAAGAGTAGAGTCACACAGTCAACTAAAATCAGCACAAAAGAAAACCAGTAACAAAATGTAGTAAACTCGCTTTTTAATTTTTCACAAATAAGAAAAGGCGTTCAAAGATATATAAGGCATTGCAAAAAAAAACTACACAATACGTGATAGGAATAAAACTACACAATAATGAATACATAGGCAAAACTCAAGGAAGCTGATGTTAGTCAATTGTCTTGAAAAATAAAAACTGTTTTGGAGAACAGAAACTTCAAAGATAGACGTACAAAACCACCTGACGGTCAAACGAAAAATGAGATTAATTTTATTATGACAAAGAACTCGTCAAAGAAATGATAATTTTAAGTCAAGTTAATACAAACAACAATCTTCGCAAAATACACGAAATATCATTATCAAGATGAAGATGCAAAGGCTGAAGCTATAATAGATAAACTAGAATAGAAAGTTACAAAAATCATAATGCAAATATAGATCATAAAGTACTGAAAAGTAAATAATACGAGGAAGAGGAGAGGCTGGATATAACAGTGTAATCAGCTGCTGAAAGCAACTTTGACTCAGAATATTCAAGCTGCAATGTCTTGCAAAGCGTTAGTTTGTTTTTGTTCACAAACAACAAAAAGACCACAACGTACTTTAACAACGTGGACGAAATCATGACTGACTTGTAAGGCTTCACAAGCCATCAAGCGCCAACTCACATAATCATTACATGAATCCTTGTTTGTATTCACAAGGTGTAGGGCACACAAATCCAAAAATTACTGAATATGTATCTCCAAAGATGATGCAGTCTAAGCTGAAATTTAATTTTTATATTTATAGTTCGAGTAACCTCAAAAGCCTCAAACTATATTTAAAGAATGATTGCAGAAAGTTAATTTCTAAAAGTCTATGGCGAGTGGAAGAAAACGTACACTGGCAGAAAAAAATCAAACCGCTTTGTTTTTAAAATGACACTTCGATATAGTTTCAAGTTTAAAATTATGGCACGATAAACATTTTTAGTAACTATAAAACTTTTTTTATTATACCTGCATCACAATCGCCGTTTAAAGCACGCCTGAGCGTGCGAATACAGGCGATTAAAGCTCGCCGAGCTTTAAAGGTTGTCAAGGAAACGACTGAATGCAACAACGGACATGGACGAGACAAAAACGTAAATAATTCTCGTAACTATAGTAGCAATATTATTATGCCCTCTCGATTTATCACGACAAAAATTATTTCAAGTTTTTAGTGCGTAATTTATTTCCAGTATTGAAGGTATAATAAAAAAAAGCGTAAAGTATTCGTGGATAACTGGTCTTTAAAACACTTGCTCTATTTCGAGCACTCCGGCTACGCCGTCGTGCTCGAAAACACGCGCGTGTTTTAAAGACCTTGTTATCCACTCATACTTTAATATACTATTTTATTATACCTGCATCAGAATCGCCATTTAAAGCACGCCTGAGCATGCGAATACAGGCGATTAAAGCTCGCCGAGCTTTAAAGGTTGTCAAGGAAACGACTGAATGCAACATCGGACATGGACGCGACAACAACGTAAATAATTCTCGTAACTATAGCAGCAATATTATTATGCCCTCTCGATTTATCACGACAAAAATTATTTCTAAGTTTTTAGTGCGTAATTTATTTCCAGTATTAAAGGTATAATAAAAAATAGCGTAAAGTATTCGTGGATAACTGGTCTTTAAAACACTTGCTCTATTTCGAACACTCCGGCTACGCTGTCGTGCTCGAAAACTCGCGCGTGTTTTAAAGACCTTGTTATCCACTCATACTTTAATATACTATTTTCTACGATCGTGTCATAATAACAACTCTTTGCACTGTTTCTAGTGTCAAAAGCGACGTTTCTAGCACTCTTAATATTAGCGCCCGAAATCCGTCTTATTCGCACGTTGCCATTGGAGGCGTTTTTTAATACTAAATTAAAACACGCTTTGCCGTAAGTTTGACTGTCAACATAACCTAGAATATCTAACACAATGTGTCGGAAAAAGTGTCACCGAACTAAGTTTTTATATTTCTGTTACGATCGTAGAAAAAATAGCGTATGATACACGTGCATAAGAGCCACCAAAGCTATACTTGGCGCGCCGAACAAATAGAGTTAAGCAGGCAACCCAAATGACATATTACAAAGCTTGCTAGATTTCTATTACCATTAAGGATCAGAGATGGCTGTTGTTACAGTTAGAACTAATTCAAGTGTCAAGTGTCATTAAATAATATTTTGAGGTTATAATGCGAATATAAATTTCGACCAACTTAAAAAGCAAAATTTACATTTGTGCAATTGAAAATATTTAGGCCTGTGTCCTGCCTTTGTTTAAACACGTTTCCCGATGCGATAGTACATTCTGAAAACAGTTCTTTGGGGTTCCTGCCTGCAGTTTAAAAATCAACCATTTTCAAGGACTAATTTGTGCATTTTGATTGCTGTTTTCACAGTTACATGTAAAGTAATTAAAGTAATTTCTTAAGGAAATTTTAATTATTTATAGAGCTGCCTACATTATGGGTAACCCTAAGAAACTAATTTGTAGTCAAGGACCTGAAATCATATGAAGGAAGAATCAAGTAGGACTCCTGCAATTTCTTTCAGTCTGTTGCAAGAATGAGTGGCTAAAGCAACCGGTGTTGGCGTAAATACAGTTAAGCGAATTGTTAAAGAAGCCGAACCAAGTGGTGGAAAAAAATTTACTACTCCAAAAAAACCAATTACTAAACCTAGCCCCAGGTCATCTGTCGATCTATATGAAGAAGAAGTAATCCGAAGCGTGATCTATAACTTTGCGCAAATCCTTAAAAAGAGACCTACAGTGAAAGCTGTGTTTGAAGCCGTACAAAATGAGGAAGGGGGGTGTTAATTTCAATGACAAGTTACATTCCTTTAGGCGATTAGTACATAGAAGGGGTTTTCAATAGAGAAATCAGGTTCTAATCTATCGTCTGAACAAGAAGATGACTGTGTTAAAGATAATTTAGGTTACTAACTGTTAGAATAATCTATATTGTATTATTTTACCATCTATTTGTTTAGTTGGCTGTAATGTTTTGTATTGTATTTTATGTAGTTATCATTTCTTCAGATATAAAAATAATTTCAAAAACTAGAAAGTCATCAGATTTTTAAAATTATTGTAAGTTTTTATATTTTGTAAATCTAAATAAAATATGTTTAATTTCATCATAAAAGTGACAACTTATGTGACTTGATTCACAACATAAAAGCTTTGATTATAATTGTAATCATAGGTAAAGGTAGTACTTTAGCTGATTAGACGTATAAAGTTGCCACTGTTGCTACTTTATCTATCTAATCATATAAAATAAGAAGATCACACATTTCAACAATATAATATAATTATTAGTTGTGACTTTTATTCATCGTAACCATGGAAAAATTATTTCCAATGTATCACAATTCTACCTCTATCTTGATTCCTTACATTCCTACAATATTATTGTTTTCTAATTTCGTTACTTTTATTGCAATTTAAGTGTTCATTTGAAAATAAAATTGTATATGTTATTTGCAATAAAAATTGCTTTCAGAGCTTCAACTGCTACCAGCCTCAACACAAAGCTTTTATAAACGTATTTATTTCTTTTAATATTAACCTCTCTACAGGGTGTCGCTAAAACTCCTGTACAAAATGCAAGCACATATTCCTGAGGGTAAATTATGACGATCTAGCCCAACTCACCGCAGTCCAAAAGTTGATAGTTTCCGAAATACAGGGTGTCAGTTATTATGACTTACTTTTTTTTTATCTTAATAGCAGAATCTGCACGAAATTTGGTATTTATGGTTTTTTTTTTGGATGAGAAAACCAGATCTGATCACAGTTTTGTGAAGTTAGAAAAAAATCGTTCAGAGCCGTTTTTGAAAAAATCGAAAAAAACTGAAAAATCACAAGAGTAAACACCTACTTCCGGTTATGCGATTTTCTCCAAAAGCTTGCTGTCGCATCTACAGAGTACACAAAACTTATATATAAAGTTTTAACGCCATACCTCTTTTCGTTTTTGAGATATTCTGTTCACAGACAGACAGACCAATAAAAAAAATTGTTTTTTGGGTTCAGGGGACTCTAAAACGTGAAGATCTGTTGAAAACTCAATTTCGAATTTTTGGGGTGAATCCAATACTTCCTTTATTGTAAAAGGAAGTAAAAAGGTATACTTGATAGGTGTTGCTTCGAGCAATCGTTTCTAAGATAATCGAATTTAAATGTTTTATTGTGTCCCGAAACTTGTTGTTTTCCTTCCTACATTATCCAGGATTAGAACTGGTCCAAAAAAATTGGACCGTGTTTAAAGGCCAACAACAATAAAAGTTTACGTAGCAACGAGTAAATAATGATAGGCATCGTCATTAATTACAAAAGAGTATTATCAAACAATTCAATTTGTCCAACTTTTATTGTTTAATTTAAAAATTTTACATGTTTTGCGATGGCTGTACCTTACACTTACGCGCAGATAAAGTAGCAACAGTGGCAACTTTATACGTCTAATCAGCTAAAGTACTACCTTTACCTATGATTATAATTATAATCAAAGCTTTTATGTTGTGAATCAAGTCACATAAGTTGTCACTTTTATGATGAAATTAAACATATTTTATTTAGATTTACAAAATATAAAAACTTACAATAATTTTAAAAATCTGATGACTTTCTAGTTTTTGAAATTATTTTTATATCTGAAGAAATGATAACTACATAAAATACAATACAAAACATTACAGCCAACTAAACAAATAGATGGTAAAATAATACAATATAGATTATTCTAACAGTTAGTAACCTAAATTATCTTTAACACAGTCATCTTCTTGTTCAGACGATAGATTAGAACCTGATTCACCGCTGTCGTCTACTATAATAATTATTTCTTCTGTCATGCATAATTCCTGAATTTATTCTCTGCTAAAGTTTTGACGTCGTCTAATTTGAATGTGTTATTTGCAGCAACATAGTTCTTTACTGACACCCACATTTTCCCAATCGGGTTTAGTTCTGGATGGTAAGAGGGTAATCCAAGGACTACGTGTGAAGATGTTCGACTAATAATTTCTCCATCATATAACCTTTATGTGTAGGTTTATGTAATTTTCTTTTTTGTTTCGTACAACTTAATATAAATTCTTACTAATAACCACTTTTGCATTTCTGCTTTTTCCAAACGAATGTTGGATTCGGCTCAGTACAGAAATTGTGATACGATGTAATATTGATGCCCAACATGGATCTTTTTCAAGATTCGGCTATAATTTTTTTTTCAGCCACTTGACATAATTTTGATGGGTCATTTCATCGTGGTAATTGCCTTTCTCATAAGTCCTGATTTAAACATCAATACAAAATTTGGTACGAAACCCTTTTTACCTCTGACATGAAGAATAATCGATCGTTGCCCTTTACCGTCAGGGAATTTTAAACAGCTGTTGGTGCCATCATTCCAAAATTTAGAACAGTATGCGAGCTATGCTAGTACGTTTCATCAGTGTACACACAAATTCAATACGTTTTTCTGGAATTTCTCTCTTCTCTATTAGAACTTGCCTATTGTCGTGACATTTTCTCTATTGAAAACCCCTTCTATGTACTAATCGCCTAAAGAAATGTAACTTGTCATTGAAATTAACACCCCCCTTCCTCATTTTGTACGGCTTCAAACACAGCTTTCACTGTAGGTCTCTTTTTAAGGATTTGCGCAAAGTTATAGATCACGCTTCGGATTACTTCTTCTTCATATAGATCGACAGATGACCTGGGGCTAGGTTTAGTAATTGGTTTTTTTGGAGTAGTAAATTTTTTTCCACCACTTGGTTCGGCTTCTTTAACAATTCGCTTAACTGTATTTACGCCAACACCGGTTGCTTTAGCCACTCATTCTTGCAACAGACTGAAAGAAATTGCAGGAGTCCTACTTGATTCTTCCTTCATATGATTTCAGGTCCTTGACTACAAATTAGTTTCTTAGGGTTACCCATAATGTAGGCAGCTCTATAAATAATTAAAATTTCCTTAAGAAATTACTTTAATTACTTTACATGTAACTGTGAAAACAGCAATCAAAATGCACAAATTAGTCCTTGAAAATGGTTGATTTTTAAACTGCAGGCAGGAACCCCAAAGAACTGTTTTCAGAATATTATTTAATGACACTTGACACTTGAATTAGTTCTAACTGTAACAACAGCCATCTCTGGTCCTTAATGGTAATAGAAATCTAGCAAGCTTTGTAATATGTCATTTGGGTTGCCTGCTTAATTCTATTTGTTCGGCGCGCCAAGTATAGCACTAGCGACGTTAAAAGCACTCCGTTAGCGCGTCGTTCTATTAAACTCGTCGCACGTGCTTTAAAGGCGTACTTATACACTAGTATCATAATATACTATTAACAATAAGTTGAAACCTTATAAAAACGACAAAAACTAAATCAGTGCAAATGGTTTGTCGCATTCTGCCAGACAATATAAGAACTTGAAGAGTTGCTAATTGAATTAATCTACGATATTTTGCCTAACTACATTATTATCAAGAAGTAACAAGTCAAGAAGTATTTGGTAGTTGGCTGTATTTTTCAAAATCATAGGCAATTATCTAGAAGTATATCAAATTTAAGATCACGCTTTTTTAAAATATCATGTCTTAGAATTTCGTTTGAAATATACCATGAAAGTGTGGGTTTCCATTAAAAATTTGATGATCTAACTCGAAAACCAAAGATCGTTTAAAAAAACATTTTTTTAATGTTCTTAACTGACATGTGAGTCTTTTTAAATTAAACTATCACCAGAGCAGCCCATTAGAATAAAATTGTTCGACAATACCTGCGTAGTTGGAAAAGCAAAAAAATGCCATAAAATATTTAGTAAAATTAAGTAATAATTTTTCATCTTAAAAGTAGCTGCTTTTGATGTACATTTCTACATTATATGACCATTTTCAGTGACTAAAGATGGCTATTATTGACAAATGACAGTTGAGGGTTTGTACCGTGTTCAAACATTATTGTGCAGGAGCAGCTACTGTAAGATAAAACGTCGTAAATCACATGTGAGTTAAATACCATTATACGCTCGTGAAAATTGCTATACTTGCGCTTACGCTCTCGTGTGGCAAATAAAAATCTCACTCGCATAGAATGACTTATTTCGCTAACGTATAATATATAGCACTATTATATAAAACGAAAGAACCTTTATGATCAACATGCTGTATTTTTAAATTGTATAGTTATCGGCTTTTGTACTTCTATATGTAAAATTTGTAGAAAATTGGGCCAGCGTTTTGAACTTCAGCTCTTTAACGCCCATTCACTTGCAGACACGTTTTATCAATTATATTTTTAGATGTATTATTTTATTTTGATATATTGTTACTTTTGGTTTGTGCTTCTACAAAATTCAACTAATGAGTAATTTCGATTCCAGTAGGAACGTCTAGCCTTCTACTTATATACAGTGCGTACCAAATGTATGGAACCGGCTTTGTTATTTCAAAACTAGTCAAGCTAGATCGATAAAATTTTATATGCATGCTGTTTACAAAGCCGTCTATTATTTCCACAGTTTTGTAAATTTTTAACTGGCAAGGTCGAGAGCTGCACAGCCAACTTGATTTTTTTAAATAGGAAGGGGGGTCAAATCGCATACCGTTTGAAAGGTATTTTCAAGTAGAATTCAGCGACATGCCGCTTGCCATAGTTATTTCTAAAAATAACTTCGCTATTGTAAATTAAATATTGGGAGTAGGTATGACAACCAGTCTATTTCGAGCACTCCGGCTCGAAAACTCGCGCGTGTTTTAAAGTTATTGCCTTGCTCCAAATATTTTTGTATTGATTTTAACTAAGTTTCAGGTTTTTTAATAAGAAAACATTCTATTTTATAAACAAACTTTTAATGTCAAGCTTTCTGCTAGTTTTTAAAACATTTATTAATGGTTTTAATGCATTTCAAGACATCCTTTCTCAGCATCGCCCTTATTTCTTCAAAAAACAATTTATGTAACTTCAAAGGCTCGGTTTTCAATTGTTTCCTATTTGTAAATATAACAATGTCAACTACTAAACATTATTTTGATAAATTGCCGTTTCAATTAAGTTTTCCCTTTTAGGGTAAACTTTTCGCTTTCAGAGTACACCTAACACGTGCCGATGTGCTTCATGAATATATTTAGTTCCTTTTTTGTGGATTTTACGTAGTAAGCTGCGGTTTAAAGTGCTATACCTTACAAAGAGTAGTGCTTCTTTCAATGAGTTAATATTTTCCTAAGTTCAAAAATTGTGTGGTGCAATTTTTGTTCTAGAAGAGGGATCTCGGAGGAAGCGGCTGAAGTGGCGCGGCGTCCTGGAAACGGCGTGGGCTGCAGGAGCGGGCGCTATTTGTCCTCTCGGGGGGCGGCGGCTGAAGAGACGCAGCGTCCTGGGAACGGTTTGGGCCGCAGAAGCGGGCGTGGGTTTTCTCTTCAAGGTAGCGGCTGAAGTGACGCCCTGTCCTGGAAATGACTTGGGATGCTGGTGCGGGCGCTGGTAGTCCTGTGACTATGTCCAGAAGTAGCTGTTGGAACGGTCTTATAGACGGCTATGTCCAAGATAGGTCGTGGTCCATACAACAGGAAAGGCCACGCTGGCTCCCTTCTGGCTGGAGTGACTTCGTGGTGGATAGTCCTGGATATGGTTTCTTGTTCGACCCACCGAGGCAAAGTGTTTTCCTCTGGCCCTCGTTTCTCTATTTAAGGAGTAAAGTTCCTTTGTGATGCACTCCCTCGATGTTTATTGGCCAGTGGAGCGAAATCACATTTCAGAAGATTGTGAATTCGCAATGCTAACTACTTGGCGCATATAATTTTTTTAATGTAACTCCATGTATTATACAATCTGCCCTATATAATTAACGTTTTGATTTTACTAATGCTAGGTTGCTGACAATTAAACACGCATTTTGATATCAAACACGACTGGTTTAATTCGATATTAGTCGGCGCTTTTTGGATGCGTGGTAATATAATTTTCGAGTATTTTTTAAGTCGCGTTCCATTGGTTCATCCTGTTCGGCATAGGGCTGAACTTTATCGCCTCCCTGGTATGATTGCGCATCTACCGGTACTAAACACTTGATGGTTTATTTGAACGCTACGCAATTACTCAAAATAAATGGAGATATTTCTGTATATTTAGATAACGATTTTTCTTAGCTTTGGTGACCCATAGGCGGTTTTAGGCCTGTGAGTTTAATTTAAGACCCCGGCCTTTCCGGCAGCATTTTTTCTAGCATTTTGTTTACTTAGCAAACTGACTTCTGAGTGCGGGCGGCGTAGCCTTAATCGCGGAATTTGGACCGCGCACTGTTTATTTTGATGCATATGTTTTGAAGTTTTGATCGGGACGCGCTCTACTATCTTAAATGTTCGACAATATCTATAGCGGTTACTGGATAGCGTAATTTTTTCCCTTTGCAATGAATCCAGTAGTATATTTTTATTGTGCTTTTTAGATTAGCGGCTTTCTGTAAATGAAATTTGAATATTTCTTAACGGTCGCGTTTCAGATGCGGCTTCAGACGGTTGACCACATCTGTCATTTGGATGTTACGAATTTACAACTGGGAGAAGCACATATGGGCCGTTGCACTGCCGTGTGAATTTCTCCCAGGTCGAAGTTCGTATCAACATTTAAATTTCATACCTTAAAAATACGTCGCAATATTTCTCGTCTTATTTTCTTGCACCGTGTAATTAATTATAGAATTGTCTGTTGCCCTTCAATTTTAATTCAATGAATTTTTTTTATGTCAAGACATACAGTTCGTTTTCAGGCTTATTTCTACTTAGATAAAGCGAGAACTAATATACTACGTTACTCACCTTTATACGCAACCTGTGGTTTGGCTAATAAACTTATCGATGAAATCGATATTTTTGATGGAAACATTAAAGAATTCCAAACTAACTGCTTCTGAGCACTGCTTGGACCGCTCCCTGTTTCTTGTTAAATTACATGGATTGATGTCTTTATACTTGTGTTGTTTCCCATTGTTATTGATTATTATTATCATCACTTTGTTATGATTTCTATTTTAATTAACATATTCAAGTTTAGTTTGTGTGATGTGTAGCAACGGTTTGTTGTGGTTGACACTAGTACTAGCAGTTTTGTTATGCAGTTGGATTTTTTATAGCGGCTTCGCCATTGTATATTAGATTATGTGCGTATCGTGAATGTACGCTGTGGCCTAATTTTAGTGCGTGAGCACTGTTGGCACCAGATTAAACAACCCAAATAAAATAAATAAATAACTAAATATTTCTTACAACATGTGGATTGTTCAGTTCATATACTTGTTTCTGTTTTATTCATTATATGGTTCTTGATTATTCTGCGTTAATACCTTTACAACGTTTTGACTGTTAAAAAAGGAAACAATGGATCTATGTTTATAACATGTCAAAATTTATGGTAAGGGTAACAAAATACCCTCTGTATATACCATAACATTAATGCTCCCTTTTAAATTGCATTTACATACATTGAAAACCGATAATTGGTGTTATCGTCATTATTAAGTCCAATGTTAAAGTGATATAACCAGCTTATCTTTACAAGTAGGTCTGCAATTATTGCTGGAATAGTAACGACCCAACAAGTATCCAAAGGACAAACATAACTGCATTAGTATCAGTACAACGTTTACAATTCCTACTATTACAGCAATGGGTAGAATCGAGAGAGCTTACAAATACCTTTTTAAGGAGATCGCTGGTATGAAACATTTAAACAGTTGAAAAGTATCAAATGTTCGTTTACCACTTTCAGATCCTAGAGTATATGACTGGCCGTTTATGTCAGATCCGCTTGAAATATGTACAATATTAGCTTTATATTTATGCTGCGTTAAAGTCCTACTGCCATTATACATGACGAACCGACCACCATACAACCTTAAGGGAGTCATATTTGCTTTTGACATCTTTCAGATCCTAGCATGTTCGATGATGGTGCATGGGGTAAACATAGACTTATAGAACATAGAACTTATTAAACAAAACCAAATATGTGATAAAATGGCGCATATGTGGCATGGTCTCTTTTATATTTTAGTCGGTTACTTCAGGCTGGACAAGCGATTATACACTTGGTTGCCAGCCTGCTGATTACTCTGAAAACAAAATGGCGATGCGAATGGTGTCTTACATGTGGTGGATGCTAATAATTAAAATTATCGATTTATTCGAAACATGCATCTATGTGCTAAGGAAGAAACGTGATCAGGTTAACACACTGCACGTCTACCATCACATAAGTACAGCTTTTCTTGCATGGTTTCTGGTTAAATACTTTGGAGGTAGCGTATTGGTATTAATTATTTAGTATAGTTGGCCAGAATAAATTGGAAAATTTAAATATTTTTAATAGGTGGAATGGGGTCATTTGCTCTAACATTCAACAATGTCGTTCATGTGTTGATGTACATCTACTACTTGTTGGCATCGTTTGGACCGCAAATGCAGAAAAAAATGGAAGTGGTAAAATCAAAACTGACTTTAATACAGATGGCAAGTAAATTGACGAAAATAAATAAAATACTATAATTAAATTTATGTACAGGTTCAGCTAATCATCATCCAGATACATGTGGCTCAGTCACTACTACCAAATTGTCAGGTTTCAGCTATATTAGGAGTTAGTGTAATATTGCATACGTCGTCCAATCTAGCTTTCTTTGTAGCTTTTTATAGAAATAGATACATTAAGAGAAAAGTTGATTAAAACGTTAGTGTGGTCCATTTTAGTTATATTTCATTTTATATATGCTCAGTTTTCATTTTACATTAGGGATTCAGTTAATTTTTTCTCGCTCGAGTTCTGTTCATAAGAGTTAATTAAATTTGTCTGAGAAGATATATACAGTTAAGTAGTGAATTCAATTGAAAACTAGGGAGATGAACAAGTATTAAGTATATTTTATAGCAAGGAAGCTTGTCAACTTTAGCTTCAATTATGGCAACCCACATATTGAAGGGTGAGCCACCAACTATAGCCCAGGAAACACCCAGAAAATTACGTTGAAGAATATAGGTTTTAATAAACGTATCGTAAAAAAATATGTTTTATTTATTTCATTTGTAATACAGCTACTATAAATCCTAGGTAGACAATAACAGGTCCTGTAGATCAAAAACCTTTGGGCAAATTTGAGCAGCCCTCAATTAAAACTTCAGAATACAATTTGGTGGCATTTAAACATCATGCTGCTCATTTATCAAAGTATGAACTCAAATAAAAATTTGGTAATAACTAATGATTTGTGACAAGAATGGGGCTGTGTGACTCCATCTTAATAAAAAGACATGCTTTATTTGTACATTTAAAAAATTTGCATAATTATTTTAACATGTATGTTTTTAAATTTTCTTAAATGTGTCAGTTCCGTTCGAGTAATAGTATTTACGATTTAAGTTTCTCAGCCTGACCACATCGACACGGTTTGACATTTTATTTAAGTGTAGTAATAATGTTTTGATATTACCTAGCTTTATTCTGGGTTTAAAATTCATGTAAGTATTAAAATTTGCTAAGCATGAAGCTAACGACCTGAAAAATGGACACTCGTTTTCTTTCATCATTTTAAATGAATTTAGAGGTTGAAAAAGTTGCATACAAAGCAGTGGCGGCCCCTCATTGGTAGCAGCCCGGGTTCTAGGAATATTTGGGTAACTCGAATAGTAGTAAGTGTGAAATACAATTTACACGGTTGATTTTGGCGAGCCACTCGTGAGCTGAGGGTCCGGCTTCTTCAAACCCTCTGAACCACCTTTAGTCTCGCCACTGATACAGAGGTAATCTAGGACGTACAGGCCAAATTTGACAATAGTTTGAAGTTATAACAAACTTTCATAGTAGCTTTGCTCTGATGGCCAGTTTGAACATGCTAAATTGCTATCAGCATTTAAAAACAAGAACGAAATTAAGAATATTTGGTGTGCTCAATTTGTAAAACATTTACTATCTAACTTTTGCAAGGGGAATCCATGCTGTGTGTGCTCTCTAAAATTTAGATCTGATGTATTGATGTGTTAGAAACAAAATAAAAATATTTGTAAACGTATGTACCAAGTGTAATTGGCAAGTTTCCAGTCTCTGTGTCCACAAATATTTAAATTGTGAAATTTCTGCGTTGAAGTGCAACGAGAATAATTAAAGCTTCAAAACTATAGTTTTGGCTATGATAAGCTAACCTATCAAAAGGGATAAATAAACACATAGCTAAGGGCCAGTCTGTAATCAAATGCTATGAAAATGAAAATGGAGTTCGGAGAATTTAAAGAGCTGTACGAGGCATGGAAAATGAGGAGGTCCAAAAAGCCTGCAGTTCAAAGTAAGGGGTTTGCTGTCATCGCGGAGGCAAGCGTCGAGTGTGACAACAGTGAAACAGTGAAACAATCGTTCCCTCCTAACGATGAAACGAAGCCGTGACTATTCTATCGTCCAGTAGAGTGACAGGAAGGGAACAAAAACGAAGTAGGTACCGAAATTCTTTCAATTAAAAAATTAAAGAAGTTGTTATGTATTGTTTTATGTCAAATTATCATTTCGTCGTCGAGGCCTCGGTAAACTTTAACTTTAAGAAGCTGAGAGGCAACCGGTAAATTTCTTGTATTTAAGTACAACCGCGGAATTAATTTTGTGTGTTTATAAAAAATTTAAGGAGCCTCAAAAATATTTATTGTTTTTGTTAAAATTTTAACCAATCCCGGGACTCTATGGGCTTGACTATATTTGGCGTTTAGGTAAACTTTTGTGATTACTACAGTTTTTTCGGGTCGTTGAACAGGATGACGGTGGAATTCTTGGCTTTAATGCATAATATTCACTTCTTCACAGCTTCAAGCACAGTTCTACTCTAGTGGGTCGGCCCTTGACATTAGAGAACACGTTTTAGTATGTTGAGTGATAAGCTGTTTCTATACTAGCAGCGTGAAAACTGCCTCCTTCTGTTACTGTAATCACTTATTTTTAATAATTCCCTAATAGTTTGTCATTTATCATCTACTGCAATCTCTTTTTATTTTCATCTGACGGGCAATCTTCTAAAATTAAATTCCAAGGTGGTACCTGCAAAAGAGTTCTGATTAATCTGTTTCACATATAAGGCTGTTCACTCATACGGTTTCATAAATTAAGTTGGAATATCAGTATGCCAGCTTTTTCTGAGCTTGAAATGTGGGTATATTAGGGATTTTGTGTTAGAAGAAGCAAAAATGGTACTACAATTTTGGCAGTTTTTGGGATTTACTGGGCAAAAAGTGTCAACATTGTAAAGTGAGTTTAGATGCTATGACGAGTGGTGTTAACAATATGTAATCGTATTAATCAGCTTTATTCCACTTTTAAGTTAATAGTTTATCTCACCACAGATTTATTTTACCTGTATTTCCGATGTTATTTACTACAGCTTTTGGATTATTTATATTTTTGTATATAGCACATGCCTTAAATTGACAATTTTATTACTCATGAAATAAGTAAGTAAGCTATAATTACGTACCATATTTGAGTGATCAATACTCCTTACTTATATTTAAATTTTTAAAACAATCGTGGTGGATATTTTTCCTGTTCGTTTTTGACTTCGCGCTTAAGTAGGGGTTGCCCGTGTTTTAGGGTGAGAGACTGAAATTATCGTGGCGAAGGGCTCCAACGCTTGCAGCAAACAGAAGTGCGGTTGTGTTCGCTTGTGTTGTGCACATGATGATTAGTTAGTTTACGAGGGATTGTTTATCGTTTAAATAGGGGTTGCCCCAACATCGGTTTAATATCGAATCAACTAGTACTTCTACAGCTCTGTGTTTGTTTTGACAAACCCCAGATTTTACTAAGTGGATTTTTAACTAATCTTCACTCTAACACCCCTTCCGAATCCGTGTAAGTCGTTGATGGAAGACAGGTAGACTTACGGCGGTTTTCTATGAACAAGCCTCCGTCGGACGCTTTCCCAGAAAAGTTTCCATGTCATCTCCAGCTAATTTGGCAGTCCAAGAAAGCAAGTAACTGGCACTTTCACGTCAAATTAAAAAGCTCAATAAAGTGCAGGTGGTTTTCTTAAAAAGATCAGGTTTATACTTCTTGGTTCTGATAAATTGAGTTTTATATGTAAGGACGCAATTGCCCATCGTGTTTGTTCATTATATCGACTTGAATCATTATATCGGTGTATTTTCTTTATGGGTTGTAAAATAACATGCGAAAGTAATTATAAAGAAAGCAAAGACCAGCATTAACATGTTTTTCAGATAATGCTTAAAGGTAAATTCCTTATCTGCAGTACCTGCTGGTACACCGTCTCCTGTAATAATCTGTTGATCTTCGTTGAGTAATTTGAGAAGATTGACAGCAGTTTATTATTTGGAATCCAGAGCACGTGGCAGCCTCGTGTTTAATTAACATCGTCGACGTACGCTTCTTTCTATTATACAAACAAATGCTTCACTTACTTCTAGACAAATCGTCCTTTGTCCCGAATGTCAGATGTCTGGAGCAATTCGCAGTTGCACAAGAGATTTATTTTGTTGTTAATTATCATTTTTACCTGTAATAAGCTAACCTCGTTTTGTAGTTTAATTAGCGATTGGTTCTGTAACAATTATTGGTTCTTAGAACAGAAAATGTAACGAACGGGTCCACCAACGTGTTATCTTGTTTGGCGTTCTGTAACAAATTCCTTTCCACTGTGTAAGTAAATAGGTTTATCTTCCTAGTCTTCATTTTTCAGGTGTGTGTTTCTAACTTGTACTTAGATATCTAGGTCGTGGTATGTTGGAGATCATGTTCGTCAACTGAAGCTGTTATAGTCCATGCGCGTTTTCTCTAATCCCAGTATAGTTGCTAGGTTGACAGAGACCTGCTATATTCTACTTCATTGTATATAGAAGTTTTATTAACTTTAAAAAGTGAAAAACTTTAGAAATAGATAGAATTCCATGTTACAGTCAAATAAAATAACGTCATAAGCACAACTACACACGAATCTGAAGTAGGAGTAGTTAAAACGAAGTATAAAGAAAAAGTTCCATCACTGGATATTGTTTTTAGAAAAAAATCTGTGCGATATTCATAAGAAAACGAGTCAAAACGATATTATCAGTTGCTAGGGTACGCACATCTTCACTGGTTACCGAACATTAGGTGGCCCTAACAAATGTACTACTCAAACCAAATAGAAAAAAGATAGGTCACGAAAAATATAGATAAACAAAGGAAATCAATTTACACAGAATGGAACGCAACTTCCACTAAAGATTAAGATAGCTCTACTCTATCATAAAAGATGAGCACAAACTGTAAAACATTGTCCTGTGCAGCTTAGTTTTCTTGTACAGTGTGGTTAATGGGGTTATCTCTATCAGCAAATTATATGAAACTATAAGGAAAACTTAAATAAAACACATATTTTATCAATAGGAAATATATACACTTAAAAATTTGCCTTAATTACTCGTATTTCGTTTTAAAATAGTGTTAAAAGAAAAGCTAAAATCATGACATGCTAACAATGCATATATTGAGATGTTTTAAAGCTCACAATTGAGCTCTGTATGCAGAGAAAAATATTGAACAAAGTCAAGTAAAGCACAGAGCTGAAATATTTTATTTAATTGCAATCTAAGCAGTAGTTAAAGTTATTAAATGCATTGGTAATGAGATGCAAGAAGCATAATTAGAGGGATAAAGGCAAGCATAAGCAAAGCAGATTTCAGAAAGATTGAATTTGAAGTGTGAGTAAAAGAAAGATTTAAGATGGCTAATATAATATAGGTAATATGATAGGTTTGAGCATATTTGAAGCCGGACCAAATGAACGTAAATAATACAAAAGGTTAGTTATATGCATAATGAATATGAGCGTAGAGTTATTAATAAAAGTCCAGGCCAGTGAAAAGCAAGCAAGCTGAAAGATAGATAGAAATCGAAACAAGATAAGATAAAAATTGCAAACAGCAATACAGAACGAGAGCAACTGAAAGGAAGAAAAATCGGTGACGTGTTTAAAAATCAAGTGCCGGTGCATTCTAAAACTAAGTGTATAGCAGAGCAGTGAATAAAAACGTTGTATGTGACGGGAAAGAACAATTTTTATGTATAATAAATGTTAAGGACTTTATAAACTTTTGCCGCCTCTCTTACATTCTGTATTTATACTGTGCGCAGTAGACTGCCGGGCGTGCTTCCGATTCTAAAAACACTTACGTTTCATCTGTCAACGTGGCAGCATGCAAACAGGTCCGCTCTACGAAAGCTAATTCTTGTAAATGTTCAAATGTTCCATGTGTTTTATTGCTAATAAAGTAACATATTTCCGGCTTTCAACGAGTGTATTTATTCAGTGAAACCTACAATCATACAGTCCACAAATTCCAAGGCGAGCAAGGCGATCAGCGGTTTTCCAGATACCGAAATCGATCCCGATTAGTGCTCAAACATTGGTCCTACAGATCCGGATTTAAACCACATTAGGTCATTGCGGGTCCAAAACAGCGACAGCATTCGACAACATTGGTCATAGGCAAGTACAAAGCATATTCAGTTTGTATTGCATCGCATACAATCGGCCGCAAGGAAGCAGCGTCCAATTTCGCAGCAACGCGTGGAACAAAGAGGGAGCATGCGGTGCCAGTAGCGAGAGGAAGGAAGACAGCAGACGGTAGATACCCAAACGCCGAGTCTCGCGCCAAATTCGTGCAGGTGTGGAGCCAGCGGCCAGCTGCAAGCGAGACGGTAGTAGGAACAGAAAACCGGCAAGGCGGCACACACCAAGATCAATGTAAGCCTGATTTTCCTATGCATAAATTTGGTTTATTTCGTCTGTGTTTGCATGTGTGCATAATTTCAGCTGCGTATTATTGCGTAAACAAATGGTTTATGATTCGTATAAACATTTTAATTGCGTGAAATGCCAAGCTATTACGTTTGTTAGCGATATCCCCTGCATCTTCAAATTGCAGAGCCGTTTGCGTTGTTAAAACAGTCTCGCGTCGTGGCGCATTTTTGGTCTTGCGTAGTACACGGCCATCCGCGTCGTGATTCATTCCCGCGTTGTACCGCGGTCGTTTTTCCTGCGTCGTAAGCGACCAGTTTCTCCCGTTATTAGCAAGCGCTGTCTGAGCTTATTAAACAAATTCGCGCCAGAGGCGTGCGAAAGGGTTTTATCATTAAAGAATATTTCAGATTCTGCAAGTAGTAAGGCTACCGCGCGTAGCATTTTGCCTGAAATATCACAGATAGTTGACCCGTTGGGTCCGCACGCCAGAGGCGTACGAAAAGTTAGTTCGATCTGTTAAATTGTTTTTAATCTCAACAATTATGGATTCGCTTGTAAGAGCACGTGGCTCTATCAAGGGCAAGCTTACGAGTTTCGCAAAATACGTGCAATCGTTGCAAGAAATTTACGAGGTAGATCAATCGTTATCTAGCATTCAAATTATTCAGTTGCAAAAAGATTGAATAATGCAGCCGCATTGTTATCAGAATATGATGCGGTTCATGAACAAATTTTAGAAACCAGTGAGGATGCAGAACGGGAAATGCAACAGCGAGTCGAATTGAAGATTCTTATTATTTTGCAACTTCACTAGCTGAATATTTGATTAATGAATACAACAAACAGTCTGATGTTGCATTAGATCGTTCTGGATCGCCTAACGGTAGCGTAAGATCAACGCATTCAAATTGCAGTTCACATTGCAATAATCAAGCTGTACGCCTTCCTGCCATTTCAATTCCCAAATATTCAGGAAACGTTTCAGAATGGCTCGAATTTCGTGAGATTTTTATTAGTTTAATTCATGAGAATCAAGCGTTAACTAATATTCAAAAGCTGCATTACTTAAAGGCTACTTTACAGGGTGATGCAAGCCAAATTATAAAAAGTTTAGAGTTTACTGCGGGTAATTATACTCTAGCTTGGGAGGCATTGTGCAATCGATACAATGATCCAAAAATTCTGGTTCATAACCACCTCAAGGCTATATTTGAACTCGAATCTTGCAGTAAGGAATCTGCAACTAAATTACGTACGATTAGCGATATGTTATTCAAACATTTTGCAGCAATCAAATCATTAGCTACCGAAAGCGAGCTTCTTGATTTTGTTATAATTTATGTAGTTTCTAAAAAACTGGACCCACTACATTCGTGAATGGGAGGTCCTTAGAAACCGGTCAAGTTCTGACCTGCCTAATCTTGATGAGTTCAAGGAATTCTTACAAAATACAGCGAATCTTCTAGAAACTCTGGAAGTAAAAGATAGCAAGCTTGTACCCGAAAAGTCTTCCAAGGTACATTCTAAATCATTTGTGTCGGGTACCCCTTCGTGTCCACTTTGTAAAGGATCTCATTCCTTGTACAAATGCGCCAAGTTTGTCAAGATGTCTGTTCTTGACAGAAAGTCAAAGGCAAAAGAGCTCCGCGTATGCTTTAATTGCCTAACTCAGGGTCACCTTGCGAGCCTTTGTAGCTCCAAATATACGTGTAGAAAGTGCAAATCAAGGCACAACACACTTCTTCATGAGGATAAGCCTCAAAATGCTTCTTCTAGTCAACCAGGATCTGCGATGTCGGCAGAAACCCCTGTTGAACTAAACCAATCGCTTTCGGCATTCTGTTCGAATGCTTTTCAGGTACTCTTACCTACGGCTACCGCTAAACTCATCGCTGATGATGGTACGCCTCATGTTGTGCGAATCCTGCTGGATTCCGGTTCCCAATCGAACTTCATACGTTCAGATCTGTGTAAAAGGTTGAAGCTTCCAATTCGCGAAGTCAACGTTACTGTTTCTGGCTTAAGTAAAGCCACTTCTCAAATCAAGGCTAGGTGTGATATCAAGCTGCAAGCCCCTCACACTTCATACGGCATTGGCCTATCCTGTCTTGTTCTCGATGAGATTACGGGTGTTACCCCAAGTTTTCGCGTCCAGCGAAACAGCTTCAAGGTTCCTGATAACATCAAGTTATCAGATCTGTCCTACGACCAACCGGGCACCATCGACATTCTGATTGGTTCGCCCATTTTCTGGCAGCTCCTTTGTATTGGACAAATTGGTCTAGGCCCAAATCTTCCCATCCTCCAAAAGACTCGTTTTGGTTGGATTGTTTCTGGCCCTACAGGCCCTCCTTCTGCGTACCCTGTACAGTGCAATCTTAGCACGATCGAGGATGCTTCTGACCCCATTGCTAGGTTTTGGCAACTCGAACATTACCCAGAGGAAAAGGTCCGCACAAATGAAGAGAACGCCTGTGAGGCACATTTCGTGCAAAATACTCAACGAGAAGCGAATGGTCGATTCGTTGTCTCTATCCCTTTCAAGAAGCCTGTAGAGGTACTGGGCGATTCATTGCAAATCGCTCAGAAAAGATTCTTATCATTAGAGAAGCGGTTACAAGCGAACCCTGACTTGTCCAATCGCTATTCGAGTTTCATGAATGAATATTCTGAATTAGGTCATATGTCCGTTTCAAACCCTAATTCAAACGAGATATCCTATTATCTACCCCACCACGGAGTCTTAAAAGAGGAAAGCCTGACAACTAAACTCCGAGTTGTAGTCAATGGTTCTCAAGCAACCACTTCCGGGCAATCTCTGAACAGCATTCAGATGGTTGGCCCAACCGTGCAGCAAGACTTATTTTCAATTCTTGTTCGCTTTCGCAAGCATTTATTCGCTATATCAGCTGATATCGAGAAGATGTATCGCCAGGTTCTGGTGAATCCTAACCATAGGCCCCTTCAGAGAATCTTGTGGCGACCCTCATCAGCTGAGCCTCTTCGGTCGTACGACCTGAATACGGTTACATATGGCACCGCTTCAGCATCTTTTCTTGCTATTCGATGCTTAACCCAATTGGGCATCGAATGTGAGGCTTCAAATCCCGAAGTCTCTCGAATCATAAAGGAGGACTTCTACGTCGACGACCTTCTGACAGGTGCCGACACTCCTGAGAAAGCGCGTACTCTCTGCTCAAACTTGGATCAGATTCTTGAGTCAGGCTGCTTCAAACTTAGAAAGTGGATTTCTAACTCTCCAGAAGTTCTCGATGGAATACCAGATTCCGATTTGCATCCGGGTGTTCTTGATTTCAGTGCACATGAGCACACAAACACCCTTGGTTTGATTTGGTCCTTTAAGAGCGATCATCTGATGTTCAATATTTCAAATTCTACAAGTAGTAAGGCTACGAAGCGTAGCATCTTGTCTGAAATATCGCAGATATTCGACCCGTTGGGTCTTCTAAGTCCATGCACCATGGGTGCCAAGGTTCTTTTGCAACAGCTTTGGATGGAAAAGCTGGATTGGGATGAACCCGTTCCTAAAGCCATACAAGAAAAATGGTTAACCTATCGCAGTGAGCTTCTCATGCTCAATGACTTAGCAATTCCTCGTCACGTCCTCTGTCGGAGCGTGGTCGAGATAGAGCTCCATGGTTTCTGCGACGCCTCTAACAATAGTTACGGTGCGTCGATATACCTACGTTCCAAGAATCAGGAAGGGGAAGTACAGGTTCACCTTCTCTGTTCCAAGGCCAAGGTAGCCCCTTTAAAGCCCTTGACAATCCCGAAGCTCGAGCTCTGCGGAGCTGTTCTTCTAAGCAAACTTTCCATGCAAGTCATAAAGGCACTTGATTTGCCCATATCTAGAATCGGTCTGTGGACAGATTCCACAATAGTGCTAGGATGGTTGAAAACCAGTCCAAATCTTCTTAAGACCTTTGTGTGCAACAGAGTTGCTGATGTTCAGCAACTCACCTTTGATGCCACATGGCGGCATGTTCCCACAACGTCTAATCCTGCTGATCTTCTCACTAGGAGAATCACCCCTTTAGGTTTGAAAGAATTGAGCCTTTGGTGGCATGGACCCACCTGGCTAAGCGAAGGTGAGGCCTCTTGGCCTACTTCCAAACATGTTCGTGCTGAGCTTCCAGAATTCAAAAAAGAAGTTCAGAGTCTTCCTGTAACCTCTGTTGAACCATTTCCGTTCAATCAGTATTCAAGCTTTGCTCGCTTACAACGAGTTATAGCTTATTGCTTTCGTTTTCATAACAATGCGCGAGCCCCCAAAGCTGATCGTCTTTCTGGGCCCCTTTCTACAGATGAACTGCAATCATCTATTGTAAGACTTGCCAGGTTTTCCCAACGCGAGTCATTTCCAGACGAACTTAAACTGTTGTCGCAGAGCAAGCCTGTGAAACAATCTTCTGCTTTGATATCCCTGAATCCCTTTCTGGATTCCGAGGGACTGCTAAGAGTTGGTGGTAGGCTCCACAACTCTCAATTACCCTTTGACAAGAAGTTTCCTCTAGTGATTTCTGGCCAACATCCATTCGCCAAACTCCTAGTATCGCATGAGCATCTTCGGCTTCTCCATGCCGGACCTCAAATGCTGTTAGCTAATCTCAGAGAACGATATTGGATCACCTCTGGCAGAAATATCGTCAAGCAAGTGGTTCATCAATGCTTACGGTGTTTTAGATTCTCTCCTAAGTTAACTGAACCCATAATGGGAGACCTGCCAGCCTCTCGTATTCAATCATCGCCCCCATTTCATACGACTGGTATCGATTATGGTGGACCGTTCATGATAAAGGATCGCAAAGGACGTGGTTCTAAACTAGTGAAGTCCTACCTTTGTCTATTCGTTTGTTTTATCACAAAGGCAGTGCACCTTGAATTGGTCGCTGATCTTTCTACTGAAGCTTTCTTAATGGCTTTTCGCCGGTTTGTAGCTCGTCGAGGCAAACCGCTCCATGTATATTCAGACAATGGCACTAACTTTGTCGGCGCTAATTCCGAATTAATCGAATTAGGCAATTTTCTCGCGGAACAAAACCCTTCTATTTCCGAATCAGTCGCGAACGACGGAGTAGCTTGGCATTTTATACCCGCGCACAGTCCCCACTTTGGCGGATTGTGGGAGGCCGGAATCAAGTCCTCCAAACATCACATACGTCGCGTTATAGGTAACGCTAGTCTAAACTACGATGAATTTTGCACTTTGTTAGCACAGGTGGAAGCGACCTTAAACTCCCGACCCCTGTCCCCTTTGTCCTCTGATCCAAACGACCTTCAGCCTTTGACTCCTGCTCATTTCCTGATTGGTCGTCCGTTGGTGTCACTGCCTGATCCCAACGTAACTGAGATAGTCGAGTCTCGGCTGTCTAAATACCAGAGAATACAACAACTACACCAGAATGTGTGGAAGAGATGGAGTAAAGAGTACATCTCGGAACTCCAACAGCGCACCAAATGGCGCACGCATCTTTCGGACCTCCAGCCTGGTTCCATGGTCCTCATCAAGGATGACAATCTACCCCCTCTGAAGTGGAGGTTAGGCCGGGTCACCGAGCTGCACCCTGGCCTTGACGGCGTTACGCGTGTGGCGTCAGTGAACACTGTGTCAGGGATCGTGAAGCGATCCTTCGCTAAATTGTGCCCGCTACCTAGTGTTGTGAACTAGTGCGTTAGCGTTCAGCGCAGTTTTCGTAAAGCCTTTTGGCTCCCCATTGTTCGGGTTTTCTTGTACTAGATTAAGACCATGTACTATTAGGCTTTGTATATATGTGTGTTCATGTTACATGTCAACTCTGTACTGTTTTATTTGAAAGGTTACCCTTTCCAAGGCGGGCGGTATGTTAAGGACTTTATAAACTTTTGCCGCCTCTCTTACATTCTGTATTTATACTGTGCGCAGTAGACTGCCGGGCGTGCTTCCGATTCTAAAAACACTTACGTTTCATCTGTCAACGTGGCAGCATGCAAACAGGTCCGCTCTACGAAAGCTAATTCTTGTAAATGTTCAAATGTTCCATGTGTTTTATTGCTAATAAAGTAACATATTTCCGGCTTTCAACGAGTGTATTTATTCAGTGAAACCTACAATCATACAGTCCACAAATTCCAAGGCGAGCAAGGCGATCAGCGGTTTTCCAGATACCGAAATCGATCCCGATTAGTGCTCAAACAATAAATAAAGACAATTTTAGATTTAAGCAACAAACATGTTATCAAATTTTATTTCTTTTGTAAAATTGTAACTAACACTCGTTTCCTTTAAATAAATTCAGAACGCGGTTACTAAGCAACGCGATGCTGTTTTGTTAAAATAACTTCCTGTAATTTGACAAGTGTGTGCAAATTGTGCTCCAGGAAATTCAAAGTTTTAATATAATAAAAATTATTTGCCACATATAAAAAGTATACCGTTTTACTCTACAAGTTACCAGGAATCAGTGGAAGTGTTTGCAATAGTTTCTAGGACCTAAAAATTATAAACTTGTGCAAACCAACTTCGGCTGTGGAACGGCACGGAACACCTGGTGATTCCGAACATCGACACTGGTCCATTTGAGCTGCAGAAGCCAGGGGTCTCCAGTCCAACAGGCCAGGAAGAGGTGCAAGGGCATCCCAGAACAGAATTTGCTGCCAGGGAAGCGACTTCAAGTGGATAAGGACATCGGCGTCACCTACAACCACCTCCGAGCCCACATAATCCAAAATGTCTATGGTAGGATTTGGCATGTTTTTTTGAGTGATTGGAGTTCGGAAAGTTAGTGGACGTCAAGAATACACCTTGCGGAATAGAGTCATCATGTTTTTCGAGCATCCAGATCTGTCTCAGTTCCAGAAAATTGCATGGCGTCAGTAGAAAATGCGGTTTTGTCAGGATGTGCAGAGTATCACAGAAAGTGGAACAAAAGAGTAGTGTCCTTTTACGTCATATCTGAAACAAAATTGAATTAGTTGTTGCTAAGCGGGAGCTTTGCTACAATTTACCTGATGGTTTCTTGCACATTTTTCACTTTTGAATATTAAATCAATGCTGTATGCTCTAACAACCTTCTGTGGTAAATGTCAAGTTTGTGAGGTTATGAGTAATCGAAGCCAGTAGCGCAGTTGTACTAAAATTGAGTATTTAAGCTACTGTGAGTCAAATATTCTAAACAATAATTTCAAATGAAACTCGAATTTGAACCCAACTGAAGAGAGTAGTGTTGTATTTTGCCGGAGCAAGGCCAAGATATTATTGCAATTCGATAAAATATAGAAAAGGGCAATTAACCATTTTATTAAAGTATAATAAATACATTTTATTTTGATTATCCTAAGATAATAACAGGCGAAGTTATATATTTCTAAATTTAATAAGAGTACCCTGAGTATTGGTGTGGTGATGTGCCCAATTTAATTATTTATATTCTAGTTAAAGCTTTTATTACTAGAGGACATCATCATTACAAGTAATTTAGACG